>JASDQU010752015.1:10511-42237 GCA_032191745.1 Picea mariana
CAATTTATTATAGATATTAACTATATTTAGCGGGCAAAATATCATATGACGGACATTTTCCCGTCAAATTACTCCGTATTTTCATGAAAATTTAATTGGTCTAATTCGATTGGTTGTCAAATACGCTGGCAGGGGGCCCTGCGGCCACCGGCAGAAGCCTGTCACCGCGCGTCCTGACCGGGGACCAGCGGCCGACGCTCAGAAACCAAACGGTCAATACGATGAACAGGTCAGAAGGGCACGTCACGGCATCCGAACTACTGTGGTCCTACACGTCATCATCGCTTCTCAATCTCTTCGCAAAAGTACGCAGAGGAGACAAATTTCAGAGAGATGGGCGTGATCTCGTGTTGGCCAGGCACAGGTTCAAGAGAACGAGTCAGCGACGTTTCGGCCAGGCACGGGTTCAAGAGAACGAGGCAGTGACGTTTCGGCCATATTAGAGCTGATGTGGCGCCAAGTGGATCTCTGAAACCTGTCATGTGCTCGCTGTTGTAATTTTTGAGTGCATTTGTACAGACGAAGAAGAAAAAAAAGGGAGGGTTTGCAGCTTTTGAAGAAGAAGACGCAACATTTTCGCATTTTGTGAAATGGACATTTTCGATCCTTAAGCTGCATCTCCTACGCTTTCTGCCCATCTAAATTATTCCCTCATCGGTGATGATCTGCTGCCATTTTCATGCTTCTAGGGCTGTTTTTAAAGGAGGTCGCTGGTTCTAGTCTTCGGACGGCCAACGATTTAGGGTTTTGAGAGAAATATGCAGCGATTTTGGCCACTTTGATTTTCATTCTTCGGGGATTGTTTTTAACGGGAGGCCGTCTGTTCGAGTCTTCAGGTGGCCAATGATTTAGGGTTTCACCCCGTAAAGCGGGCGTTTCTGAAATAAAGTCCAGGGCCGTCTTGCAGAGCTCTGTCAGAAAGAAAAATTAATGCGGGGTGAAAGAACAGGCTTCAGAAGAGATGTATGCAGCTCCGCCTCCTCAGATTCCGGACATCGGGGGGTCTAATATGGACCAGACTGCGAGCGAGAAAAGAGTATATCAAGCTTGGAAAGGAAGCAATGTAAGTGAAATATTGCATTTTTGTTTTTGTGCTGATTATTAGAGGAAATCTATTCGCTTGGTTATTTTTCTTCAATTTTAGGGGCGCAAGCCCTAGGGTTTTATGGGGAATACGAATCTGTAACAAAGGCTATTTTGTGTTTTGAATGGGTTTTTTCCAGTTGTTCTTTGCCAAGTGTGGAGTATTCTCTCTTCAATCCGTAGCATTTAATATTTTATATCCACATTCAACGCCCTGTAAACATATAAAACTCATTCGAGTACTTAGAACCATTGGGTTTGTTGATAGCCAAGTTTATTGCATTGCGCAGTATCTATTATGCTATAGGAGATGACAGCTTTGTTAACTTTTCTGGAAGAGTTTAGAGTTTTCTAGAGTGAAGCCTGTGATCTTTTTGACTTTGATCATGCCATAGCCATCGAGGCAGGTACCGTCGATTAGGTCCTATGATGAACTAGGGGTAATAACATGTTGCATGAAGTAATTAGACTTGTTGGTGTTGAAGTCTGGCACTTAGTTGCTTTGCATAATACAGTAGAGGGTTATGTATGATTTGATGAGTTTTAGTCTATGATGGTTGTGGGGAAATATTACACCATTTCATTTTATGTAGCTGTAAGGTACCAGATGTAATATAATATGCAGAAACATGAATATTTAGCAGATATCAATATCAATGGAACAGCAAAATATTGAGAAGAACAATACCAGAAATAATATCTTTATTCAAAGAAATCAATGTTCACTTGCCTTTTCGAGGGGGCAACCTCCAACAGAGCAGAGCTCTATTACAATAATTCTCAAGACAAAGATCTCTCATGCCTCCTACTCTTATTTATACTAATTCTATCTTCTAAAGAACATTGTAGAGGAAGATCTTTCTAGAAGTGGAAGCTTCGATTAGGTCTTCTTACATTGACTTGTTCACGTTTATTAAATAGGCCTTATTAACTAATGTCGGCTTTTATTACATGGAAAATATATTACTCTACCTACGTGAAGGGTTAGGGAGGTTAGGTCCCTAACAGTAGCGGTAAAAACATTTTATATCCACACTGACTGCTTTGTAAACAGCCACAACACATTAGAACACATTAGAATACTTGACCATTGTGCTTGCCATGGGTTTCTCCATAGCTAAGTTTATTGCATCGCATATTATCTGGCATGGCACAGGAGAGGACAAGTTTGTTGCATTTTCTGGAAGAGTTACGAGGTTTTTTGGAGTGAAGCGTGGGATATCTTTGTTTTTACTCATGCCATAAGCATCGAGGCAGGTACTGTTGAATAGGTTATAGTGGATGCCGATTTAGGGATCATCCTACGTAGCATTAGGCAATTGGACTTACCATTGTTTGAAGTCTGGCTTTTAGTTAGTTTGCATAATATAGTAGAAGGTCTGCTACGATCAAATGAATATTTTGTCAATGATGGTTGTGGGGCAAATTGTACACTTTGATTTTATGCAGCAAGTAAGAGTTAGCGAGGTGAACCTTATTGTCTAGCTGGTTTTTGTAAAGCAAATATGCTGATTTGGAGAAAACATTGTGATTTATCATTTTTCATTTGAAGTAATCAGAGTTCTCTGATTTTGTCCCTATTGTTGCTGTCTTAGCCCCTTTGCAGATGGGATGGTTGGGTGTGACAAATGCATTTAATTTCATTACAAAAATGTCATTTTACTTGTTTGATGTTTCATCCTAAATGGTATCTCAGTTAGTCTTGAACCCGTATTGTCAATGTAATTGCCTCCGAGGGGTCCTTGAGGCCAATGCATATTGGTCTGAAGACATTGTTAAAAGTTGCTCAAATAGGTCACCATGCTTTGCAAATCTTCTAGTGCATGCCAATTCGTTATCTATGTCAGCTACATAACAAACTTAGTACACTACTTCTGTAAGGAGTTCTTAGCCTGGCGTGTCCTTTCTTTCTTGCCCTTGAGTTCATGTTAATTTTTTCTTAAGATCATCTAGAAGGACAACATAAGCATGCCAGGCTACTTTCCTATTTTGCACTTGCAAACAAGAATAGTTGATTTTAGTGTTATCTGCTTTGGACTGGTTGTTGCAAGTTAATATCCACTGATTCTTTGTTCCTCTCATCTGATGCAGAAATTTTTCTTTGCTGGGAGGTTTATTTTTGGGCCGGATGTGAGGTCACTGGTTTTGACGTTTGTTCTTATCCTTGCTCCAGCAACGATATTCTGTGTATTTGTTGCAAGAAAACTTTTGGACAAGTTTTCACATCATGCTGGAGTATCCATAATGGTCATTGCAGTGGTCTTCACAATATATGTTTGTGCTCTATTCCTTTTTCATTTTTAGGATTTTAAATGTTTTTGTTTTTCTGGTATAGAGGTTTTAATGCGATTCTATTTTTTCATAAATTTGGTTGAAAGCAGTTGCAATTATTTATAGGAAACATATTTTGTAGTTATAATCAATCTCTTATTTTCCTTCTATTAAAATTGCACTTCTTTGTGCTGGTTAATCATCATTACAAGTGTTTGCATTCTTTATAGCAGAGGCTTCTGGACTTACATTGCCCCTTTCAAAATTGGCTGTAATCCACAGATTATGTCAGGGATTTTTCAATTCTCTCCATCCTTTTTCATGTCAGGGTTTTCCTATGTTTCAATTATGTGTCTATCAACTAAATCTGCACTGCAACTATTGAAGTTCTGAATAATATAATTAGTATTCACTGAGATGGATATTTTTTTTAAGATATGATATGATATAATGGATTTTATTAAGATATGTTATGAATCGTGACTTACCTCTCTCTTGAGAAGCAACTAAAACATATTCTAAATGTTCTTTACCTTCATCCTTTGCATGCTCTGCAACATTCACACGTTCCTCATTTGACTGATTTTCTTTTTGTTCAAGATTCCACAATTTATCCTGCAGAACTTATCAATGTGTCTCAACTCTAAACTTGCCACAATAATAATAACATAATTTGCTTTTGGAAATAACACTAGAGTCTAGTATTACCTGTGGCAACTACATTTTCAGAACTAATTTTACCTCTAGATTGTTGTTGTTTCTTGCCTTTGCTTGTAAAGTTTTAAGTTTACTGCAAATGTACTCTCCGTTGCTTCTCCACCTCCAAATTGATTTTTCGATCAGTCTTTCTGTAAAAGCTAAGTTAGCAATGGATTAATCGTAGTAGATTCAGAGGTAATATTCAAGGTTCCAACAAAATACTAAAAAGACTGAGGCAAACTACCGAGGTTAATCACAATCATGCCTTCCTCATCAACCTCTTTTCCTATTGTGGTTATAGTTATCTATGTTATCTTTCAACTCCATCTGGTGATTAGATGAATCTTCCTCTGTCAGCTTCATCAAGAAGAGCACATTTTTTAAGGTAAATTGCCCTCCCTTTATCTAATGTCTTGTACAATGACTTTGGTCTCTACAACAAATCACATGCATTCGTGGCATTTTGTACCTGTGGGATCATATTGTTAAATGTTCAATAGTTTAACCAACATTAGCTACTCTTGATTGTTAGAATGAAAATCTTTATGCTGTTTCATATATTAAACATCTCTTGTGACCTTCCCTGTCACCACCTCAACTAATTCTCTGTACCCAACAATTAAAATCATCTTGTATTTGAAAGAGAAAATGTATTTGATATTCCAATATTAAAAAATGATTCACGTAATCACAATGCCGTGCAGAGGAGATTACCATGCTATTATCTAGATTACTTTAAGACATTGGTAGTGTTTCTCTTTTACAAGTCATTTATAGAGTTTATTACTAACCCTCACCACATTTATTGTTACCAATCTAAAAAGTATATGTACACTATTAACAAAAGTGCAACATGACCATCGTGTAAGTCTAAATAGTAAATTCTAATAAGAAATGTGGAATGTAGCGTTTGGAAAATCAAAGCCAAATATTTTTTGTCATTTACAGATTGTTACTTTATTATTGTTGGGTGTGTCATGTAGATTCAAAGTCAAATGAAAAAGGACCCAGTGGAGTTAGATCATCACAAGAGTTTGATTGCTTGTTGAGGGAATGCTTCATTGCTTTATGCACATTTGGAACAATATCTTGAGCTCAGTTACTAAATCATCTAGATTTTCCCATGTTTCCATACATGAAATCTTTCTAGTTTGGAAACAAGAGATAACATTCGGAAAATGCTTGCAAAATGGAATTTCCCAACATTTTCCGAGTAGGAAAATGTGCTTCCCTCCAAGCTCCTTTTATGCAATTCTACAAATTGGTTTGTTCCTTTTTTCCCCTTTTCAATTATACGGCATTAAAATCCGAAAACAACCTATTTGATGAATAATTGTGCAGGTCCATATGAACACATACAGATCTGTATGGGCATGTATGTACCTCCTCTCTTTTTTACCCTTCCAAATTTATAAAAATGTTTTGTAGTTGAAAAAAGAGCAGGAAAAAAAGAGGTACATTAATAATGATATTAATATATCACTACTGTATCATTTTCTTAACAATAACATTTTTGGGCTTATCCCAAACAAGCAAAGTTGTTTTTTTACTACATCGCCACTTCACTATTTATATCACACCATCTTTTTGCACTGTCAAGGTCACTGGTACCTTCACCTTGTCTCAGAGGTGGCTCCTCTTTACAGAGCCTATCTATCGGGATTTGAACCTAGAGCATCATTATAATAAGCGTTCCAATTCGCTACTAGACCACAACTTGACAGACATCACTAATGTATCATTAATATCATTAAAATTGATAGTAATAATGATTTTTTTTTCAAGGAAAACGTCTAGTAAACTTGTTGGCATAGACTAGTGCACCTCACCCAAAGGGATTTGAACTGGGCACTGGCTGGCACGGAACCAGCCAAATGCCCAACAACACTGGCAACAACCTGTTAAGCTAACTACTTGGGCTAATAATGATACTAATGTATCATCAGTTAATATTGCGCATTATTCAGGTATTGATAATATCATTAGCATCATTATTATGGTACAATATTAATATTACTAATTCATTATTAAGAATATTAATAGTTTATTGATAATGCATTATAATATTTTGTAATACTTAAATATCAAATATTGGATTTAGTGTCTTAAATTTGATCTGTTTTTATTAAGCGTTCTTTTAATGAATATTTAATATTTTATATAAATTGCATTCATACCTCCATGTGTGCATGTGCCAGTGTTGCTTATGTGTTTCTTGAAATTTTGAATGTCCCATATTGGAAATGCATGTGCATTTTCCCATTCTAGGTGGACATAGCTCTTGAGTATGCTTCTTCCAGAGAGAAGCAGAATAGACCTAAAAGAGGAGGACGCTTTTTTTGGGGCCGTATATCGGATATCCTCCCTCTAAATTTAACAAATATCCCATTATTTGCTTGGTTGACACATAGAGGAATATGAGAACAATGATTGGTAGGAGGCATTTGTTGTGAATGGACTTGCTTGACGAATTTGTCATAATGAGGAGGATACTGGTGATCAATGTCTTGTTTAGTTAGGTAGTTGATTATTGGGTTGTTCTTTTGTCAATTGATGTTAGCACTTGATAGTTTTGAATACCCTATTGATGGAGTTTGGACGACATTTGATGCCAGGGTTGTGCTATCATGCAACTTATAATTTATTGAACCTTATGTAGATTCTCTGATATGATGGAAGTATACATTGCAATTAAAATCATTGCTCTAATAGATTTAACAAGTAAAATTCAAACAACAACTCAAAAGATAACAAATAATGAGAAATAAACTAGTGAAGATATATAAGTAATTCCTAAAGAGCGTAATGGCCAGATGTCATAAATTTGCCAGCTCAAGAACTTTGGAAACAATGTTGAAATCACTGAAGGTTCCAACAAAATCTAATTACTAACATGAGGAATGTGCTCCAACAATTATTGGGACAAAACCCAAGCATTCCCATGATTATTCCCATACATCAATCTACCTTCAAGTTGGTTATGGGTCATGACAATTAGCATCCCACATTTTTATGGCACCTTTAATACGAGAAAAACAAATGTTTGGCCAAGAAGCTTTGAAGCCAAGTTCTAGCGAGTGAGGTAGCTCCCTTAAACCTTGCTTTAAACTCACTTCCCCTTTGATTGTCTTCTTCTTCATACTTTCTAACTTGGCCAGCAAGAAGGAATTGTCCTTCTCACCCCAATACTCCTTGACAGTAGTTCTTAGAGCATCCCATGTAGATACCACCAACCAACACAACTATTGAGCCACTAGCTAGCTTCACTTTCCAAAGACTGCACAAAAAGCTTCATTTTGAGATCTTCATGTTCTACCTTAATATTATTAATAGAAACTTCAAATACCTCCACATGTTCTTCTGCAGAAATAGCATTAGTCCCTTTGAATTTGGGAAGGGATTTGCAGTAGTCATCAGGATAATCATGAGGAAACTCAGCATGAGCAATGAAATTCAAAGGCCTATACGTCTGTGCCATCTCTGAACTATCAACCGGCCTCTGAATTGGAAGAAAGCACTGAAGCAGTTGAAAATCAAAGGAGTAGAGCAAGTAGCAAAGCTGGATACAAACTCTTAGGAGAAGATTTAACCTGAGAGTGCTGTCGTAATTTTTTAGGGTTTCGCAAAGCTGGATACAAACTCTTAAGTAGGATCAAACCAGGAGGATGTCCTGGGTGTCTCTGAATCTGATGGAGTCGCCAGATGAAGAATCTTAAAAAATAACACAACTCACCACTATCGGTAGCCTTGAAGCTATGAATCTCAGGAAGCTGGACTGTGCTCCCCAGCAGCAATGGCAAAACTGTTATCACTAGAAGTTGTCCATGCAAGGAACCGTCACCAACCTTGCAAAAGATCTCTAAGTGTGATCACTTGGAGAAATTACCTGTAATAAAGTGTCCCTTACTTTTTAGGTCATTACCTCTGAACTAAGGGGGTTGCCATATGATCTGGACTGTTTTCTCTTCAACGAACACCACAGAGTTAGCTCCAAATCTGCCAATTACTTTCTGAAATTTGCAAAAACAACTTAAGATCTGCAATATAAACTTTCAGACCTGTGCTGTATTACCTCAATTACAGTGATAATAGTCTGAATTTTACATAAAATACGAACAAATCTGCAATTACTGTGTACCTCTGCTAAAGTCCTCAAAAATCAATGATAAACTTGCAGATCTGTGCTGTAATACCTCAATTACTGCAATAAGAGTTCGATTTATAAGTCAAAAGTGCCCAAATATGCAATTAAGACTTACAGATCCATGTACCCCTGCTAAAAATCAGCAAGCTAAAAGCCTTAAAAAACCCTGAGCTTTACTTTCTTTAAGTGAATTTTGACTGGTGCCTTGATTCTTTGTGAAATGGTGTCAGAAAAACTGAAAGTTAACAAGGCTAGCAGTGCCAGCTCAAAGCTTGTTAACTCAGAAAGCAAACATACCATTCAATGAATAATTTGAGACATCAAGAGACCCAATCGAGGGAATGCTATTCAAGAGACCCAATCAAGAGATATTGGCCATCAAGAGAATGCCATTCTTCATTATCTGAGCTGCAGACAGGTACAAGGTCAAAGATTTCAGAATGACACCACTCCAAGAGCTTGAGGGGTTTAGTTATGAGAATTTCAAGGATTGTTTCTCAAAGCCATCAAGAGACCCAATCACATCAATTGCCAAAAAAGAGATACCAGCACCAAATCTCTCCTGGATTAAACAGACTGGTATGAATGGAACAAAGAGCTATGAATGAGACAAAGAGCTATGAAAGTGGATAAGATGAGAAGAAAATGGGAAGACTCAAGGAAATAACCAGTGCTTTGTCTACTACCCTCCTGCTCTTATGCCAGAGAATGGATCTATACATCTATTATTAACACTGAAATATGCTCTTGCAATCTTTTGTGTTAAAATTTTGCATTATTCCTAAAGGTTGTCTTTTTAAAATGTGGCTACGGGGCTCAGGTCCATTCTGGAGGGATCAGGGATGGAGGAATGGGAAGTCCTTTCACATCTATTTGACAAAGGACCTTTATGATCTGGAAGGCAATCATTCAAATTTCTCCCCTGTTAAATGGTGGGTGTTGAAGGGTCCAATGGCACGCTGGTTGAAGAGGTGCCAGTGCATTTGGAAATCACACTCCTCTTTTAAACACAAAGTATGGTGGTGGCTTCTGTTGCATCAAGGGTTAGCTGTCAAGAGCAGGCTTCATAAGGTTGGTGGGACAAATACTGCTTGCATTGTATGTGGTAAGGATGAAATGATCAAGCATGTTTTTTTGCAGATGTTGCCCTGCCAGAATTTTTTGGGCATGTTTCACTGCATTGCTCTCTTGGAATGGTCCTCTCTTGGGGGACACTTATATGATTCAGGACAACTGCAATTTTTTTTTTGCACACACTTTGCCTGACTACAACTGGTTTAGTGTGGAAACATTAGCATAAAGTTAGTTTCACGAGGACCCATGCACTTTTAGCTGCTGTGAATTGAGGAGCTTTAAGCAAGAGCTGTCTTTGCTTGTGAGAGTCAAGTTCGATGTCTTCCATTGAGATGTTGAATTCCTCCCTTTTCGTGTGCAGGCTCACATTCTTGCCTTTTTTACCTTTTCAGGGCGGAATCTTCTTGGTACCCCTGTTGTTCATGTATTTTAATTTTCTCTGTTGAGTGATGTACTTATTTGTTCTATGAAGTATTATATGTATCATTTGTAAAAAAATGTAGTTTTTCTTTTAGATAGGAAACAATATGAAGTGCAAGGATGTGGCACCATACTGATGCACTTTTGGAACAATAAGGTGTAATAAAGTCCAAAATTCATAATGTTTTTTGTTTTGCTAGTCTACAAAAGAATCTTCTATCAACTAGATTTCAAAGCAAAATTTTGAGGTCAAGTTCAGAGTTGACAAATGTTTGATGAGGGACACCAAAAACAAATAGAGTAAACACAATTTAGTCTAACTATTGAGTAAATATTGATAGCAGAACTTGACCTCCTTCACAAGCACACTCACAAACTACAGTCACAATAGACATCGATAACATAACTCGACCTCCTTTAACAAGCTATCAAACACCTCCTTCACAAGCACACTCACAAACTATAGTCACAATAGACTTTGATAATAGAACTTGGCCTCCTTAACAAACTATGAAACACACACAACATATAAATTTGCCTCTTCCAGTCATTCAATCACATCAAACAATGAATAAGAGAATGAGAGGAAATGGATAACACGAGATGAGAGTGAAATGAGAGGGGGTTACTAATCAATGCGTTTAGGGTTTCAGGCTTTCATTGTTGCCTCCCCCCCCTCAAAATGACACACAAGATCCACAAATTTGCTAAAGGGTCGAACTAGCGAGTTTGGGTTGAGTTTGAGGGTAGACTCGCAAGTCTTGGCGAGGCTCAAGTCTGTCAGGCATGTTTGAGTTGAGTACTTGGCTTAGACGTGACACTGCCAGAGTTGGAAGACTTAGTGAGTCTTAGAGGAGTCAAAACCCATCTGTCTTTAGGATTTTCACCAATTTGCTAACTTTGGTGGGATTCCTCAATTTGAAGAGTTCATAACATAGTCCTATATAAGATATTCCTTAGATGTCTTACATGTTCTTTGTCACCTTTGACATATTCTGTTACGCCTCTCTTACCCATTATGACACATCTCACTATTGATACCTCTACATGACATACCAACATCATGTAGAGCCTCTCACCTTGGTTCATTAATCTACACAGGACTTAAACACACCATGGTCACACAAATAAACTCGAGTGACCACTACATGAATGTGACTAACCATGATTTTGTCAAATGGTCATTATTCCTAAATGGATATTAGAATTAATGAACATTTATGTCAATATGGGTGTGAGGCATAGATGTTAGTGATATATTAAATGTTGGCACATGTTATGTTTCTTTGTTTGAACTCAAAGAAAATGAATTGTATTAAAATCAAGGTTTTAAAAGTCAACTTGGACTCGGACTCGATCAAGTTGATGAAGTTGACCCCTGCACATTACGACTCGACCATCTTAATGGTATGGGGACTGGTTTGGTACCGAATTAGTCCGACTTGGTTGAGTCTGACCTACTCGACCGAGCCGTACCCTACATGTCCATAGCACATATTTTGAGGGTAAACTTAATTTTTAAATATTTTTACACATAATACCTAATTTCACTCACCCTAAACCCTAAAACCTCATTACAAAGAGATCGCCTCCTCCGCTATTTGCCTCATGCCTCTCTCATTGAGCATTTGGTCTCTTTGGAGCAGCATTGGAGACTATGATTTAGAGTGAGCTTGGAGCTTGTTTGGCAGTCCTTGTGGATTTTGCATCTAAGGTAGGAGGCTATAGTGCATTTTCAAGCTTGGAGGAGGAGTTGACCAAATCCTTGTGCCCATTGATCTCATTCCAAGGTATGTTAAATATGCCCCTGTTTTTTTCATAAAATTGCAGATCTGAAATATGTCTTTTGTTGCCAAAAAAATTAAGATATTGTTTGCTGTTTGCATATTTGCATTTGCACTTGCAGACTTGTTTGCATTGACCATGGCCTAAAGAGTCCAAGATGTTGCATGGGTCCATGCTAATGTTGTTGATGGTGAGATGTATTGCAAATATTGCAAAAAATACATAAAAAAGGTGGGGGTGGGGGGAATTCATAGGTTGAAACAAACACTTGGTTGGTACAAGAGGCCAAATTTCCCCATGTGAAGCACCGATAGAAGAGATTGGAATTACAAAATCAGTTTGAGAAATTTGAAGAAGACAAGGCTGGGTAGAAAGAGATAGGTGTTGAAATGGGGAGGAAGAGGCAACTTGCCATGATGAAGGGATCCAAAGCAAATCCTAGTTTTGATTTTGAAGGCTCTAACCCTATCCCTTCTACCAATGTTAGGGACCCCTTTCATTATGTTTCTCCCTCATGAAAAGTGGCCTAGAAAGAACGTTCAAAGTTTAATTACTACACCTTCCCCACCTCTGCTAGTGCCAATGCCTCTCAATCTCAGCCAAGTCAGACTCAACCCGTCTTAGATGACCATTGGAAGAAGAAAAACAAAGAAGTTGCTTATGAATACATAGCTAGATGGTGGTATGATGCAGATATCCTCTTCAATGCTGCATGCTCACCTTATTACCAACCTATGTGGGATTCCATTATTGTTGTTGGTAAGGGCTTCAAAGGCCCTAGTATGCATGACTTGAGGCTATCTCTTTTGCACAAAGAAGTTTTGTCCATATATGAATACTTGAAGGGTTTTAAAGAGTCATGGGTCAAAAAGGGATGTACCATCATGTTAGATGGCTGGATTGATGGAAGGTATCGACCGTACTATGATCATTTTGCTTGTCTTTTGCCCACAGGGAACTATGTTTTTGAAATTAATTGATGCATCTAATAAGGTGAAAGATGCAAACTTGTTATTTCAGCTTTTGGATGAGATTGTTATGGAGGTGGGGGTGGCAAATGTTGTGGAGATCATCGTAGACAATGCCTCTAACTATGTTCTTGAGGATATAGGCAAACACAATTGGATCGAGAATGCCGAGAGCATTACAAAATACCAGTGTTACAAAAATCGTTTCGGTGAAAAAATCGCCGGGGTCCAGAAAACATCGTTTCGTAAAAATCGACAAAACATCGGCAATATATCGACAAACTTAAAAAAATACAAAAATATTCATTTTTAAATTTTTTTTTTGAAACATTTAAAGCAACAATAACATCAAATAGATAGATTGCCACATGAATATGGAAAGAAAACTGATATATAAGATATATAAGATGTCTAGTGATACATCACACATAAAAAATGAATCATGTCCTGATTCTCGAGTCATCAAAAAATATAATAAATGTATCTCATGATCGTCATCATGACTCATGAGTTATCTACAATGAAATCAAGTAAGTAAACTATCGATTCCCTCTACTCCTTTTACGGGCAAAGGTAATCGTTGTAGAAAGTGTTTTTCCTTTAGCACTAGGAGTAGGTACCCTTGAGGCATGTGTGCCTTGTACTAGAGTCAAACATCCTCTAGAAGAACTAGAAGACCCTCGAGACAGATGTCCCCTAGAATAAGGTACTGGTAGAGGAGGTAGACTGCTAGTGCTACCATTGGGCCTATCTCCCTCTGACTGTGATTGTGGCTCTGCTGGTGGCACACTTGCAAACTCGGCGTGAAACTGAATATCCTCTGGAACATCCTGATCCAAGTCCTCAGAGATATCATGATCATCACCACTATCCTCTAGCCCATTAAGGGCGGTGTCAATAATAGTTTCCTCAACCTCCACCCTCCATGCAACAGTGGTGTCAATCCCATCCAATGAAATGGCCTTCGCATCAATTTTTATCTCAAGCTGCTTCACCCACAACCTGAGATTGTAGTAGACGTAGACCAAATCATTAAGGTGCGAGGTAGACCAAATCCACAAATCTGACCCTTGAATCCACAAAATCCCAATGGCAAACTCTTCCTTGGCTGGTTGAATGGCTTGGCTCTCCTCCTTGGCTAAATGCACAAATAAAACCAAAAAAACCCCTCACGGACCCTTAAACGCGCAGACTTTTTTACACAGACGATTTTTTCCATTAACCCACGATTTTTCCCTGATTTTTTCAGCGATTTTTTGAGAAAAAATTGTTTTGGCCAAAAACTCGCGATTTTTGTAACAGAGCAAAATACATCTATGACCACTCATGGGTGTTGAACCTAATGAGGGAAAGCACTGGGAATAGGGAGCTTGCTAGGCCTGCCATCATGCAATTTGGAACTCACTTCCACACATTGCAATCTTTCCTTTTCCAAGCATAAAATTTGAAAAAGATGTTTTCAAGTGATGGATGAGTGGATCCTGGTAGTCCTCCAAACAAGATGGAAAAGACACCAAAAAGAAAGTTTTTGAGAACACATTTTGGAAAAAAGTAGCAGAGGTTGTGAAAATTGTTGAGCCCCTTGTTAAGGTGTTGTAGTTGGTGGGTGTGAAAAAGTTGGCCATGGGTTAATTTATGAGGCCATGGATCAGGAAAAGGAGCAGATAAAGGCAACATACAAGGATATAGTAGCTAAGTATGGGCCTATCTGGAAGATCATTGATAACATATGGAACAATCAACTCAATTGCCCCATACATGTAGCTGGATATTTCTTGAACCCAAGGTATCATTATAGAGCTTAGCGAGGAGAAGATCAAACTGAGGAGGTCAAAGATCGATTGTATGAGTGCCTAGAGTGCATGGTCCCTAGATACATCGACATAATAGTGCTTTCTGTAGAGCCATGAGTACCTTTGGAAAAAACCTAGCAAAGATTGGAAGAGATGTGGACCAACCACGTAAACAATTCCAAATTTTTATAAATTTTAGTTGTTTACACTTTAAATACTTGAAACTTTAGCCAAATTCACAATCTAATTTGTTGAACTAATCTTTGTAGCAAATCGGTGGGAGTCATTTGGTAGCCAATGTCCTCAATTGCAAAAGTTTGCAATTCGAGTCTTGAAGCAGACTTGTAGTGCTTTCGGGTGTGAGCACATCTGGTTTGTCTTTGAGCGGATTCACATGAAGAAGAGAAACGTTTTTGCACAAATATGATTAAATGATCTTGTCTTCGTGAAGTACAACCTCCGGCTAAGGTGCAACCAATTACTAAACAAAAGACCCAATAAAGATTCAATTGTGTTGGATGATATTGATCCAACCTTAGAATGGGTAGATGAGTCTCATTGAAAGAGTTTGATCTTGATCATGATTTTGATGCAAATGACTTGGGGTGGGTTGATTTGGATGTGGATCCACTAGTAGTAGGCATAGATCTAGACATGGCAGGCAGTGGCATTAGTCGATGTAGCCGTGCTTCTACTAGTACTACTATTGCAGTTGCAAATCTCTCCGAGGAGTTTGAGCTAGATGTTGATGTCGAAGATCCCATTTCTAGCAGTTGTGATGAGTTTGATGATTGATGATTGATCATGTTGGCTAGTGATATGTAGTAGGCCACTAGCTTGTAGCATGTTGTTTTTTGACTCTACAGGCCATTTGGCATTTTGATATTTCACTCTTACATGGTATATACATGAGAAAACTTTGCATTTTTTGTCTCTAATGATTTGGAATCTTTAAAATAATTTTTTTACATTAAAATTTTAAAATGTTATGTATTTTTTAGTAAGCTAAGTCATAAAATTCAAATTTCAATGTGGTTCGAGTCAGTGGTGAGTCTGAGTTGACCCTCGGTCGATTTTGAGTTTGAGTTTTAAAACATTGATTAAAATGTACTAAATGTTATATTGTGCTATCATACCCTTAGGGGTTCTTGTTTGATTAACTAATTTTATGAATTCATCTATTATTTTCTCTCTTTCTATCTCTCTTCTTTTCCTTTTGCTTCACCCACATTTTTTGAATTCATCTTGTTTTTTTCTTTTTGAGTCCTCAATATCTACTGTTGATTGCCCTTCTTTGGATAGGTTCTTTGTCTTTGAAGGGGCCTCCTCATTATCCTTAGGTATCTTTTATGTTTTCTTTTTGGAAAGGCTAGTTTTCTTTACATTGTTCCCCCATTCTTTCATTGTATTGTTCACCCATGTTGAATCTTTTCGTATTTTTTTTTGATTGCGTAGGTCTTTAATTGATTCTCTTTTTGAGGATGAGGAGAGCTCAAATTTTCCTTCCCTCATTTCCCTTAACCATCCTATTGTCTTCTTCCGTTGTACTTTCTTGAGATCCTCTAAGCAGTCAAGTAGGAGGAGATGGCATCGCCAGTTTTATGGAAATTTCTACAATGGAACTTCAGCTTATCATAGTCTATGTACTGATTCCAGTGGAAATCATCCAAGGTTAAAGGAAATTCTGTTGTGAAATCCTTGCTAATATTCATCTATATGCAAATTCTAGCATAGTTGAGAATTCTGCTATCTAGAATGTCACCACAAAATCAGTAGTGTCCAATCTAATTCAAAGTGTTTTGAAAGAACTAGTCATTTCAAAGAAATAGCATGAAGTTTGGAAGGCTTACCCAAAGAGGGAGAGATTCAAAGGCTTTTTGGTGTAGGATTGAAGTTGGGGTGCCATAATTTCATACAAAGGACTAAAGTTCCCCAAAACCAAGAAGCTCCTTGAAGAATTTACGCTCTATGAGTTTGGACGGAGATGATGTAGAAAAACCTCTTGTGCAGAAAAACCTCTTGTGCAAAAGAAACAAAGATGTCCTCTGAGATCATTCCTATAACGCTTTGCCCATGTGAAGAGACCTTGTATGGAGGGCCAAAAATTCTTTAATCTACAAATTAATCACCTTTCCTAGTGATCTTTCAACCTAGTACAAGAAAGATCACTGTTGATTTCAAGGGGAGGAGGTGTATCAAATTTTGAAATAATGCACGAGGGTTGCTGGAGGGTGGAATGTTGCATTGACCTCACCACCCAAAGGAGCACCATAAGGGATACACAAACCACATCGAGGAGGAGTGATGGTTGACCCCAACAACTTCTTCAAAACAAGGGAGGGGACCCAAAACTGCCCACCCAAAATGCTGTAGAGGCAATGGGGACACCCTTGAGACATGCTAAGGGGTAGAAGCCACCACACTCAAGACCATTGGAGAGCCACTTGGAGTTGAAGGATCAACAAAAGTTGCTATTGAAAACAACCATGTGGGAGAGGGCAAAGAGCCAAAAACAGTCACAGAGTTAGAGGAAGGCATCTTAGAGCCGAAGGGTGATGACATTGCCTAGAAATTCTTGATAAAATGAGACTTCCTTGGATCAGATACGATAAGATAAGTTAATTTTATTAATGTCCAACTAATGACCACAAAACCAAGTAAAAAATATTGGACTAAAATAGTGCCTCTAGTTTAAATACAAAGTGGAGTGTGAAAGCAACTCCTAGATCAGAACTAGAAGCAAAAAAGATAAATAAGTAAGCGACCAACTAAAGGTTAAATGTTTATCTAAGAGAAGATATAAAATAAGGTGCAAGTACAAGAAAGAAACTAGAAACTACTGAATCTCGGGGTTGAACAGAAGAGAGAATGTCAAGGTATGTTGGAGCCATGGAAATTGTTATGGATTGCACCATGTAGATGTGAAGCCAAATTAGGCAAATAGGATGAAGCTCCTAGAAAAGTATGGGTTTGGTATTTGCTAGCCGCAACTTGATGCAAAGGAGCCAAGGAAGTGACATAAAATAAGATAATGCTATTAATGTCCAACAAATGACCACAAATAGGACAACGGGACTGGTAGTACAACAGTGTGGGATACAAAGTGGTAGTGTAAAGGTCGCACCTGTAAAGCATGGAAAAGATCTAATATCGAGGAAAGTGATGCAAATAAATGGTAGGCAATAAACATGTGTGGTGGGTTTGGGTCCTTAATATCGTTTTGTTGACCTTAACAATGCCATCAAGATATATGGCCACTCTGCCTTGGGGACTCGTGCCATGCGTTGCCATAAGTTCAACCCTTAACTCTTGGTTACTTTCCCCTGAAAGTCCATGGGAATGGAACCTTTGTCTATGTTGTGAAACTCCTCACTTTCCACAATTAGCAACTCAGCCCCAAGTCCGTTGGGCAATGTTACATAATCACTATTAGACATAATAAAAAAGTTAGGTGTTAGAATTAAGAGATTAAAGCAACTACTGCAAAATGGTGTTTTGTACATGACTTATCTATTAATGAAGCATCTGATTAATGTATGTTAATCACGTATTTGCTTCACAATTCTTTCTCTTCCTTTTTTCTTGTGCTCTTCCAACAAATATACTCATAAATATGTGATGGATTGGCCTTGCCAATCAACTTTTTGAGGGTCGTGTGTAATCTGGTTCTTGGATGAAGCAATGTGAGAATAGAATAAACTATTTGTTGTCCAGAGGTCCACTGTAATTGGAAAGGCAGAGCAGAAAAAACATATTTGTAATTTCAGGTTGAATAACTTGGGAAATCATTTATGACTTGCTGTGCTCTAGCTTTCAGCCATTTTCCTGTTATATTCCCATTCCAGCTTGACAGCCTTTTTATTATGTTACCTCACAACTTAGGCTGAATATTTATTTGGCAGGTTCTATTGGAAGCCATACGGAACTATCAAGATACAAGTTTGTTGGGAGGTTGATATGGAAACGGATACACAACATAATTAAAGTGTAATATTATGACAAGTGAATACAATTTTATGTTTCAGTAGTCTAGTCAAAATTTGCCTGAGAGGTATTAAGCTCAACATATACAAATGAAGGGTCAGACTGTGTTTCCCACAAGGTCTATGCCATGCCCTCTACCTGGAGTCTTGCGACATTTCTGGACATGTCTTAAAATAGGCTGAAAGGCTATGGATACAGGAATCGACCACGTCTCCCTGCATTTCTCCGCGATACTTAGGGAGACAGAAATGAGTGTCCAACTAAAAAGGATAAGGGTGGGGCTGCCATAAATAGTCATGTGAAATAAATAACTGTTTCTTTACTTCAATTGATGTAGTTTATAAAATAACAACAAGAAAATGAGTAATCAATATATCAATTTGAGTGAAATTTTGACCAAGTGGTCCTGCCAAGGCTTTTGTATATGACTACAGTTTTTGGCTCCATATGCTGTAATAATCTGATCCTTTGGGTGGTTAACATTGCCTTTTGCTACTGTAGTGTCAAGG
Source organism: Picea mariana (assembly GCA_032191745.1). NCBI lineage: Eukaryota > Viridiplantae > Streptophyta > Pinopsida > Pinales > Pinaceae > Picea > Picea mariana. Next base: position 29,242 of record JASDQU010752015.1, read on the forward strand.
GCTGCTGTTCTTTTGTCAAGGCCCATGATTCAGGTGGGTGTTCCAGCAGTGGGATTGGATACCCACATCAGATTGAAGTTCATTTACTCATTATTGAGTGGGTTGGGTATCACTTCACAAAATACATGCCTGTAACTTTACTGGTATAGTTTGCAGCATAGTTATTATGCAATTTTATTCCATTGTGGAAATATTTCATACATTAAAACTTCTAAGAAACTTGGACCCGACTGGTATTACCTATTTATAATTTTCTAATAACTTAGTCCAACAAAGATTAATTCTAGATATATTTAGCATAATTGATATCAACCTAGCTAATAATAATTAACTTGAAGTAACTTTCATCTAGCGAATATACTGATCTACTTTGTAGCTTTTACCTAGTAAGTAATACTGATTAGTTTTAACATCGAGTAAAACTTGTCTCGACTATATTCTATCCTATGATCCCAACTGACATTTCAGAAAGTTTTTGAAAGAATTCTCTTCTCAAATTTCCATCCTCGCTATGGTTTTCCATTGAAGGTTTGGACCATTTTAACTTAATCCCAAGTGCATGAATACCAGTCTATAGCCTTTCTTCAATTGGGTGATGATTTATGAAACACTCTTTCTGCAAACATGTAAAAATGATGCTTTTGGCCTTCCAGTTCATCTATTTTTATGGTTGTTTTGTAACCTTTTGTTCTATTAAAAGTCTCAACTGTTGTTACAATGCTGTGGAATTATCTGGGCAGGTTCTGGTTCTTCTTCTTCTCACATCTGGAAGAGATCCTGGAATAATCCCTCGAAATGCTCACCCTCCTGAGCCTGAAGAAGGTTACGATGTTGCCAGTCTGACGCCCGAGTCAATAGGTGGGCAGACTCCACATCCACGATTACCGCGTACAAAGGATGTGTTTGTGAATGGTATTTCAGTGAAGATAAAGTATTGCGATACATGTATGTTGTATCGTCCACCACGCTGTTCCCACTGTTCTATATGCAATAATTGTGTGGAGCGTTTTGATCATCATTGCCCATGGGTAGGGCAGTGCATTGGACTGGTATGCTTGCTTTCCATATAAATAACTATGCATTCCAATTTTAGAAGAATGTCAGGATGTACTTGTAGTTGTAGATGCTTAACATTAGCAAATGACTCCTATTTCTTTTGTTTTACTTCATTTTCTTCACCTATATGTGGTTGGCAGAAAATAGTAGAAACCTTTTACTGTTTTGCTATGGTTTCTGTTTGCTGCTTAAAGGAGTTGACATATTTGGTAAATTGTATGCAGCGCAACTACCGTTTCTTCTTTATGTTTGTTTTTTCAACGACGCTGTTGTGCATTTATGTATTCTCCTTTTGTTGGGTATATATCAAGAAAATTATGGTAGCAGATGAGGTTACAGTCTGGAAAGCTATGTCGAAAACACCTGCATCGATTGTGCTTATACTGTACACATTCTTTTCGGTTTGGTTTGTTGGTGGACTTACAGTATTTCATCTTTATCTGATCAGTACAAATCAGGTGATTTTTCTGTTGCATTTGCAACACTTGGTTATACTGGGTAAATATGCTTTCTTTTTCTATTATTAGCACATTAACATCACAAGTAAAAGGACTTTGGATTGCTTTCTCGTGCATTGCTTTTTTTTTTTTAGCTGTTGCTTAGGGTCTGAGGCTTTTTTGTTTTTACAGACTACATATGAGAATTTCAGATATCGATATGATAGAAGAGCAAATCCTTACAACAAAGGAGTAATACACAATTTCAAAGAAATATTTTTTTCAAGCATTCCACCTTCAAAGAACAGTTTTCGAGCCAAGTTACAGCATGATTCTACACTGCAAGACACTTCTGCCGATCCAGGGGGGAACTTCCTTAGTCCTAACATGGGCAAAGGAGGAATTGACCTTGAAATAGGTAATAAGCCTTCATGGCCAACTGTTGGTGCTGAGGCATTGGCAGATTTTGATGAACATGAAAGTAATGGTGGTTTAGAAAACAAAGATGGTTACGAGGACTCTTTTGCTCATGCATTAAGCCGTACACTCCCTGTGGAAAGTGCAGAGGGAAGAGGTGGAATACATCCAAGGCGTTCAAGTTGGGGCCGTAAGAGTGGGAGCTGGGAAATAACACCGGATATTCTTGCCTTGGCTGCTGGAGTTAATGAAGCAAATCGAGTTAGTGGAGACATCACTCCTCCAGGAAACCGATGATTTCTAGTAAGTTGATATGTTTAGAAGATGCATGTTGTAGACACCTATATGTTTAGTGATGTGATAAGTTTTGTTTACTGTTTAAAACTCAGCATCATATTTCAAGCACCCAGGTACATGCTCTTGCTCATTCACCACTCAACATGAAATCAATCAACAATGTTCAGACGTCATGGTCAGTAGTTCCAGGAATAATTTTCAAGATTGCGAATTTAAGAAATTGGCTGACCGCACCAGAAGAATATCAATATTGCCTACATTCTTGTAAGCAGGATATCGGGAATTTACAGAATAACCTTTCATTTAGGTATTGGATATGCAATTTAAGGACTTAAAATTAGACTGCCGCATGTATGACCTTTTTCCAGCATTTTCTTATTGTCCCAATTTCCATTTAAAGATAAACTGCGTGTTCTGTAGATTACAGACTTTGTGGTTGGCATGTATAGATATAATACAAACAAGGGCTGGAATTCAGTTGCAGTTCTGGTCTGTCCAGGGGATTAGTTTGATTGGATATAAAACTACTGTTTGCAAGGAATGAATCTTGTGTGTTCCAGATTGTATTTTCTGTTTTGTCCCACTGTAAAATACCTTACAATGGTATTCCAGACTGCTTCTAGGGTTGTGAGGCTAATTACATACTACGAAGTACCAACAAAAGTTGATGTAGGTATTTGCTAGTTACATGCAGCAAACACTAATCTAGAGCCATACCAAACTTGTACTTCTGGCTCATCGATTGAGTATTGAGATTCAATTGAAGTATATGCTGCTGGATATTCATCTAAAGAGTTCTGTGGATGTTTTGGTCAAATATATGGCTTTTCTGTTGAAAAGTGGCAGTTTAGTGCTTTTATTAATTAGCTTTTGGACTTTTCAATTATTGAAGTGATCTTGAGTATGTTACGTGTAGTTTATTGGAGTCATACTAGTAAGATCTAGTTTGATTGCGGAGATACAAGGTATTTTAATCAGCACTAGTAACAGCATATCAGCTGTAATAATTAATAGTTTTAGATTTTTATGTCCCCTGTAGAGAATTAGTTCGTGTTTTTTTGTTTCTTAGTAACCTATGCACTGACGACCATGTGATTACGTTTTGCCCTCTAGTTAAGATGTGCAGAGGTGGACCAATAGGCTTTACCGTTCAACCTTCTCTCTCGCCTCTTCCCCTTTGTGAGTGGTTTTGTTGGATACTTTTTGGGGAGGTGATTTAGAGTGTCTCAAGTCACTATGTTGCCATGATCGAAGCTTTTCTTTAGGACATCTAGAGGTGGAGTAATCGACCTTTATTATTCAACCTCTCTCTTTCTCCTCTTTTTCCAAGTAACTTTATCGAAACATTTTTATTGGGGAGAGGGATGATGATGTGGATAGTGACCTGAGTCAATGAATTGTTATGAATGGAATTTTAAAGTGGTTAAATTGTGATAATAAAAAGTTCTTTAAGCGATCAATATATACTTCCCAAGCCATGTTGAGGATGTCGCTGTCTAATAAATGTGGAGTTGCGTTTGAGTCTTGACCTTTATTAAGTGAAAAAAACTCATGATACATGAGTCATGAGTTGCGTTTGAGTCTTGAGCTTTATTAAGTGAAAAAAACTCATGATACATGTACAGGTGAACGGAATGTTACAAAAATGCAAGCATTTCTCTCTAACATAATGTTACAAAAATGCAAGCATTTCTTTCTAACATAAAAATGTCTCATGCCAAGGTTATATGTGTTTAATGATTTTTGAAGCTTCTACATGCTATTGTATATTTTATACTAGACCACTAAAAAAATGCACCATTTAATGCAAGCTCTGAAACTATATGTTTGTGTGGTTAAACACAAGATAATTTGAAGGGCAATAAAATGGACACATAACATTCTCATACAAACATTTTAGTGGAAACCATACCGAAGGGGCATGCCTAATTCTAGTGATCGAATCGTAAATGTATTAATGTAATTTGACAAAGTGCTAGTGATGTAGTTATTCAATAGTTATATTGGGTAAACACCGACCTAGAGTCCTAACAAATCTTGTGCCTTTTGCCTATTCATTGATTATTGAGATTCTATTAAAGCATGCTTTTGGATTTTCATTTAGTGAGTTTAGTGGACATTTTAGTGAAATATTTGGCTTTTAATGCTTTAAGTAATCAACTACTGGACTTCAATCATTGACATGCTTTTGTGCATGTTACTTTTTGCTGATTTGGAGTCGTACTAGTAACATCTAGTTTATTTGGGCAGACATAAGAGGTCTTTTTAGCAACACTAATAATAACATATTAACTATAAGAATTATTAATTTCAGATTTCTATGTCATAGTTTATTCGTTCTCTTCTAGACACTTAATCTGTTTGTAATAAAAAACCAAGAAACAAATAAAATACCAAATAGTGTTTTGACACTCTTTCTTATCTGACCCTTTTCATCATTTAGTCCTTTTTGTTTCTTAGCTTACTGATTTTTGTGGCTCTATCCACAACCTATGAGCCAAGCCATGGGATTAGGGTTTGCCCTCTTTTTAAGGCATGTAGAGGTAAGAGTAATGGTCTTTTATTGTTTGTATTTCCATCCATTGTCCTTTCCTTGACCTATCTCCCTTTGCAGATGGTTTTGTTGGCTACTTCACGATTATAATTTGCCATCAAACCTATAAATGAAGGTCCACACGATTAGGGTTTGCCCTCTTTTTAAGGCATGCAAAGATGGAGTGATGATCTTTTATTGTTCATCTTTCCATCTTCTTCCCTCCCCCTATTTCCTTCTTGTGAGTGACTTTGTTGGGTCCTTCATGATCAGAGTTTTCCCTTTCTTCAAAGCATGCTGAGATAGACTAATGAGCATGTAGCATTCATCCTTTCATCTCCTTTGCCTTGTTATGCTCCCCTCGTACACTTTCCTTTTGTGTGCAACTTTGATGGATCTTTTTGGGGAGGGTGGTTTGGAGAGTGCTTCAAGTCACCAAGTGACAATGTATGAATTTGTTCTTAAAAGTGGCAGACCTTCATTGTTGAACCCCCCTCAAACTTTTTTCTAATGGCTTTGTTGGATTTTTTTGTTTTCAATTTTTGTTGTGGTTTAAGAGGTGGGTGGGGGGATTGATAATGTCCCGAGTCAGTTAATTATTACAAGTGGACATTGTAAGTGGTTAAAACTACGATAACTAAAATATTGTTTAAGTCACTGGTGAGATACACAGTCCTAAGCGACAATGAGAACTTGGGTACCTAATAAACATGAAGTCATCCTTGAGCTTCATCAAATTAAAGTTATACATGCTAATTTTCAGCCCTACAAAGTAACAATGCTATTAGGTAGTACCCCGAGGAAAAATTCAAATATTACTTTCATAGAAGAGTGTTCATTTTATATCATGTTCAGATGTTGTGTTTGATTGATGACTACATTTCATGGGTCAAGATTATTCACTTCAAATTATCTAGAATTTTATTTTATATCATGTTCAGATGTTGTGTGTTTAATTGATGAATACATTTCATGGGTCAAGATTCTTCACTTCAAATTATCTTGAACTTTATCCTTTATGTTGCTAGGGGAATATTCACTTTGATGTGACATTCAACTCTTCAACCTTCCAAGACAATGGTAACTCTGTTTTTGGTGTTTTCTTATTATGTTAATACTACAATCTATCTCATATAAACGCTGAAAGTGTTGAAATTGAAAACAGTAGCAGAAATTTGTGAAATGAGAACATTAAGAGTAATCTCTATCTCACTGAAATTAGAAACAATTAATGAAAATAAAGGACACCAAAACAACACGTCGACGAAGAAGTGGACCATTGCATGCCACAATGCAGGTACAACTAAGTGACAACAATTATATGCTCTAATGCCAAGACAATTTGTATCCACATGCAATGTGTAAGTCAAAAATTATATTTAATGTATGTCCTTTGCCTTCCAAAATGGAAGGGGAGAGGTTTAAATATGATAAAAAAAATTAAAGAGTCGTTGTTTCATCCTTGCCTTCCAAAATGGAAGGGGAGAGGTTTAAATAAGATAAAAAAATTAAAGAGTCATTGTTTCATCCTTGCCTTCCAAAATGGAAAGGGAGAGGTTTAAATATGATAAAGAGTCATATTGTTTCATTTATAACCTTTTGGTTGATATAAATATATAAATAAATCTAAGCAACTAATGATGTTACTCTGACCAAGAGTCATTGTTGCAATGTGTAAGTCAAAAATTATATTTAATGTATGTCCTTTGCCTTYCAAAATGGAAGGGGAGAGGTTTAAATATGATAAAAAAAATTAAAGAGTCGTTGTTTCATCCTTGCCTTCCAAAATGGAAAGGGAGAGGTTTAAATATGATAAAGAGTCATATTGTTTCATTTATAACCTTTTGGTTGATATAATTGCTTAAATGTTCAACTAAAGTGTAAGGAAAAATATACAAATATATAAATAAATCTAAGCAACTAATGATGTTACTCTGACCAAGTCTAAATGCGTTATAAATTGCCTTGGATATTTCAATGGACAGTTCTTCATAACATGATTACTTATAAGTAAACATTAATATTATACATATATTGCTTTCATCATGAAAAATAATTGCCTTGGATATTTCAATGGACAGTTCTTACATTAATATTATACATATATTGCTTTCATCATGAAAAATAATTGAGAAACCACGAAAATATACCTTGGAAAAACCTGAGGGAAAAACTCCAGCAAGAAATAATGATAATGTCCTTTGCTTTTATTTCTTAATTTATAATGCAAAATATAAAGAAAAATTGGTTCACTATGGAACAAATAGACATTGTGCACTGCGATATGCTACAAATAGAGTTTATTTAGACTTGGAAACGATGCCTACAACTCCATAACTATGAATTTTGACTCCATAAAGCACAAAAAATGATGCCAATATATACAATGACCCATTTCAGATGACACCTCTCCAATGAAGGTATTCGGTCCCCAAAAGTTTTTACTTGTGAAGGAGATTAGAAAAAAATTCCTCAACTTTTTGTTGAGTACCATTTGGCATTGGTTATCTATTAGAGTTCTTGTAGACCTCTAGTTGATTTGGTCATCTTCCACATAATCATATCTTTTGCGATTTTCGTTCTCTTTGTTCTTCTGTACACCCTTGCTAATTATGTCTCAATGATAGAAATACATAATTCTTGCTTGAGCCAATTAATTTGTTGGCTTAATGAGCACATACCAAAGAGAGCTTGTGTTTACCATTGTGTGCATTGATGGTGATGGAGTTACCATCCTTGTTCAAGTGGTATTCGTCAACTCTTTCATGAAGATAAGATCCCTCACATACATATAGGGGATTTCCAACATTACACTAGATACATCCACTTGGACCACATCTACCTCGACTTCATCAATGAACTCTCCATTGAAGACAAAATTAAGCATACATTGTTTAGTGACTTTCAATGCAACAACCCTAGTCACCCATCCTAAAGGGTATGGATGAGGAAGGTCACGTACCTTTAATCCAAGCTTACTAGGGCCTCTACAATGAGGTTGGCTTACACATTATTGCTGAACAAATAATCTTCTTTGGTCTTCTTAACTTGGATTTTGATATGAAAGAGCTCTATTGTGTTCTTCTCTTATTGTTATTGATGTTGCTTATGTTCACCTCTGTGTGTGTTGCAAATCAAACTATCTTTCCTCCACATACAAGTTGTGCTCTATTTTAGTGCTTGTGTCCATGCCTAGAAGATTCTTCTTCTTGGTTTACTCCTTATGGTTCTTGGGATGCAATTGATGAGACCACAAACGTTGATCTTCAATGTGGCCATTTATATTGCAACAGTCATAGTGATAATTCAGAACATTGCACTTTTAAAACATGGCCTTGGTCTTCTTGTCTTACCACTATGGAGTCCATCTAGGTTTTTGGGAGATGTTCTGAATTGGAGGGCTTGTTTTTTGAATTATGTAATGCATTGTTGCACACTTTACCCTTTTTTTTGTACTAGTGTGAATGAATCCTTAGGGTCTCTTCACACTCAGTGGGATAAAATTTGGACTTAATAAGGTTTTTGAATACCTCCCACTTAGTCATTGGTTGATCATTTTCTAATGTAAGTGTCTCTATATAGCATTCCCACCAAGTTTGGGTGTGACCCAATGGATTCACTTTGACAAACACTATTTCCGTTATTCTTTTGTACCATGCACACTAAAATAAACTATTAACTGTTGCAACCAATGATTTAATTTAATTACATTGATATCACCTCACAGGCTTTGTTGGTCACTTTGACTACTTCTTTGAACAACCATTGAGAAAATGTGTCACTGACTTTTGGTCTTTCTTTCTTTTCCTCTTTCTCTTGCTATTTTTTTTATCTTTAGGTTTATGATGAGAGCCAAAATTCCCATTGGTAGTGACCCACTTGTGAAAGGGTCTGAACTTACTCTCTAGAGATGACATTCAATATCACCTTACAAATGGAGATGTTGAAGATTTGTGTTTCCATTATGGAAAATCTTGCTCTGATTTTTCTGGGATAGTTCCACATTAATCTGCCATGTCTATGGCTTGACATTGCCCTCTCTATTTTCTTGTTTTGATCTCTTGATCCATGGGGTGTAGTTCTCTTTGCCCTAGAATTCCAAGTTTGGTGAGCATATACTACAACTATTCCATATAAAGTCCCTCGATCGCTTTTATGCCAGTATGATCTATAAACTACCTTGGATCTATCTTAAAATGCTACTACAAATACAATGATATTATACTTTACTACATAGTGATTACGTATGATTAAGACAAAATATATACCTTGGAGAAACTTGTGAAGGAAAAACTCCTATAAGAAATAAGCACCTTGCCTTGTTCATTTTTTTCTTAGATTTAAATACAAAATATAAAGAAAGATTAGCTCAATATGTAGAAAATATATATTGTGGCCTATAATAGGCTACAATAGAGTTCCCTTCTTCCTCTATTTTGCTATGATATCTCTCACTCCTTTATACTACTCAACTAAGGAACGAAAAATCTTATAATGAAAACCAAACCCTTTCTCCTCGCATCTAAGGTGGCCACCTGATAGTAGTGAGGGTTAGGTATGTTGCCTCTCCAACTCTCAGTTTTGGTTAGGCTTTTGGACCATCTTGAATCTTCTAGAAGGCCCATAAGAGGTTAGCTCCACTTGTGTGTGTAATGGGAGTTGATGTGGTTTCCACTAGGCATTAAGGTGGTCAAAGCAATGGTAAACATGTTAAAGGATTGACTTTCATGTGAACTCTATTTTTAGACTACTTTAGATCATTGGAAATCTCTCGATGTCTCTTCATCATCAAAGGGATACATGACAAAGTCCTAATAGATACACCCCAAAAAATGTTGTTTAATCCCTCAAAACATAAATTTTCATTTTTGACCCCACCTCGTGAAATTCAAGACTGGACTTAAAAAGTGGTCCCTACAAGCCCATAAATTTGATTTTCCACCTAATAAAGCACCATAAATGATGGAAAAATATATAGTGATCTATTTCATATTAGTAAATATAATTTTTTTCAATAAAACTTTTAATTTTTATTCTATACATTGGATTTCCTAGAAAGTTGTCAATAAATCAACAAGAATAATAACCCATGATTGGCCTATGATACAATTTCCTTGATCTTACTTGGAAACAAGTAAATGGGGGGATTTCCATCATTGGAATAAGCTTAGTCTTAATGGTCCAAATGGTCCAAACCATTATGTTTTTACCAAATTGCCAAAAGTCGGTAACATGTTGGTCATGGAGTTATCTTCTTCTAATCTACTTCAATTCTTTCTTATGAAATGGGTGTTTTATCATATCAACACAACTGCATCTAACCCTTCATTGTATCTTGTTTAATGAGCTTTTGTGAGTGTATCTCAATGAGTAATGGACTTGCTCCTTAGTTTTGTCACTAGCCTCCCATTAAAATTTGTCATGCCCAATATTTACATAATATCCAATTTTGGGATAATAAACAAATTCTTTGTGAATTTCCAAAACGAGCTCTTGCTCTTTATCCTTCGTCCCACTCTTGAGATTCATGATTCATATATATGCACAATTTCAGAAGGTTCTCCAGGTCACCAAATGCCCATCTTTATTTGGACAATTCCTCGAGTCAATGAATTGTTATGAATGAAAAGGTAAATGGCTAGAGTGTGATAATAAAACATTCTTTATGCAAGTAGTGTAAATATCCCAAGCAATGATGGGAATTAGGGTGCGTAAGAAACATGGTCTTATGTAGGAGCTTTATCAACTGGAAAAAAAACTAAATCTAAGATATGCAGAATGCTATACAAATTCAAGCAAAAAGTAAACAATTGATTTTCAATCCTACAATGTAACATGACTCTTGAACACTATATTGAGAAAAAAATCAAATATTTAAAAACAGAAAAAAGTTGTCTATTAAATGTCTTGTTCAAAAGTTACAAGGGTTTAATTAATAAGTGAATTTTAGGGGTTAAGATTTTCACTTCAAATCCTCTATAACCTCATTCATTGTATCGATATATGAACATACACTTTGATGTGGCTTTCAACTCTTCAACCTTCCAAGCCAATGGTAAGTTTTTTTTTGGAATCTTCTTGTTATGTCATTGCCACATCTACGGAATTGATGTTGTTAGAAAGATGAAACTGCAAATTGTACTATTTCATATAAATATTGAAAATGCTGAAACTAAAAATACTACCTGAAATTTATGACATGAGAGCGCTGAAATCAAATTCAATTTCGTTAAAACTAAGAATGGAACAAAACAAGAAAATAAAGAAAACCAAAAAAACACATTGGGAGGGAGGGAGTGTATAGTCACAAGCCATAATGGGTTCAACCAAATGATAATATGTTATCAAATGCTCCAAGACCAAGATAATTTGCATTCATATGGGTTATAAGTTAGAAATGCATATTTATTCTATGTGCTTCTCTACCTTTTTAGGTGGAAGGGGAGAGGTTTACATATTACAAAATATTGAAGTCATATGATTTTATTTACAACCTTTGTACTTATTCCATTTCATTAAGACTTAACTAACCTAGGCTCATTAGGTAACTTTTCCTACTAAGTGTAGGTAAATAGGTATAACATTATAAATAAATCTAAGCAGTTAATTTTGTTAGGATAGCTAAGCATAAGTAGGAATTTTATGAACACAATTTTTAATTAATAGTCATTATACATTGGTGTTTCCACAAAGACATCACTAAATCAAACAAGAATAATATCCTAATATGGGTCCTTATAGGGCTCATCATTACCCTCTACATTAAAACAAAACATGGTAGGAAGATTCAACACAAATGGGAGAAGATCCTTCGACAATAGTGGACTTGATTAGTGTTGGCAAATGTTTAATAGGTAGCGCATGCTTGTCATTGATGGCAAGTACATCAATGAAGATGGCATGAGTACAGGAAGAATGTAATAGACATGCACCAAAAGTATTTTAGGAAGACGTTGCAGAGCAAGCTCGATAAGTTCAGAAGAGATAGTGCAGAGGATTCTTGGCAGGTTATTATCAGGCAAAGTAAGCTTGTCATTGATGGCAAGATCAGAGTATGCAGCGAAGGCAAAACAAGGACAAAGTACGCTCCGGAGGAGAAGCGCCAGTGATCGCTGGATCTCATCCTGAATTCCCGATGGCCGCCAGATCTGAATGAAGACAAAAGGAGCGCGCAGATCTGGAGGATAGATCTTAGGCGTTAGATATGAGAGCAAGATCCGACTACCGTTGGATCGAGGAAAACCTGCACGATCTTTAAAAATGCAAGGAGTAGAGGGCTCACAAATCCCGAAAGCAGGAGGACCTTCCATCTCAGGGGGTTATGTGGACYGTTGATCCGACTCCCTGTCGGAGTTTCGGGGATCGAGTGTTGAAGTTGTCAAAGAACATTCACCACAGGAATCCCGATTTCGCGATATGTGAAATCACGATGCAATCTGAGCCGTCAGATCAAGATTTGATCTAGACCGTTGATTCCAGTCAATGGAGAGGCATCGGGGATCGAGAGTTGGACATGTCAAAGATTATTGACATCAGGAATTCCGATATCGCGATATGTGAAATCACGATGCAATCTGAGCCGTCAGATCAAGCTTTGATCTGGACCGTTGATTCCAGTCAATGAAGAGGCATAGGGGATCGAGAGTTGGACATGTCAAAGATTATTGACATCAGGAATCCCGATATCGTGATATATGAAATAACGATGTAATCTGTAATCGGAGGGCTACTGATGCACGACACAGTGAAACTACCAGAAACCATTGATGGCGTCTGCTAGAGAATTCGAAGAGACCCCTGTGTGATCGCCAGAGGAGAAGAAGAGTCTCCAAGCTTCGTCCAAGTAAAGGAAGACTATTCTTAGAAGGGATTGACAAATGTATGAGCGTTGGAAGCCAGTAACTAAAACAGAGAAGGTGAGCTCGACTGTCACAGAGAAGACGAAGAGTCTCAACTGCTAGAGAGGCTGAGGAATCTCAGCATAACATCTAGTGATGCTGAACGCGTGGGAAAACGGCCAGAGAAGCTGAAGAGTTACGATGATGATCACGCAGAGAACTCGAGAGGTGGAGGAGATTGGCGTGGTATGAGCATGCAGAGGAATGGCGAATATTGCATGCACAAGATGCACATAAGCTATATATACAAGGTACAAAGAAGAGAAGGGCTATTGTTGTTGTTGGAGTATGCTGTGGTTGCTGTTATTGAAGGTGATTCATGTGTGAAGAAGGAGGGGAGTGCAGCAACTGAATTGAA
>JASDQU010752016.1:15090-37681 GCA_032191745.1 Picea mariana
GAGGTCAAGAAGTCAGGATTGCAGAGGAGAATATCAAAGGTCATATCCTTTGAAACCTTTGAAAAATACTTCATCAGAAGGAAAGTGTGGCTGCAATGGATGAGAGGTCATAGCAACCATCAGATTGGTTGTGAGTAGAATAATGATCCGTTAGATCTGAGTCCAGACAGGAGGAGGAGAGTGTAGGAGAGAAGGGTAGATGCTAGCCATCAGATCTAGGCACGTGTATCAACAGTCGTCAGATCCAAAGGATACAAGTCTCCCAAAGTCATGGGGATCCAAAGTCGATCTCAACCATTGATTGAGGAGGGACACATGTCAGAAGATTGTGGAAAATCCGACAGTCTGGGAGAAAGGAGGTGTAGAGGTGGAAGGTTGTCAGTGACTAAAGTTATGAAGAGTGGAGCACATCTAAATCATCGATTCTTTGGCCATGTGTCGACAGATCAGTCGTAGTTTGGAATCCCAATCATATAGGAGAAACAGGGTGGAGAGTTGTTAGGACTTCGGAAGTTTGGATTCCATATTAATCATCCATTTGAGGGGGACATGTGATGTCATATCTCGCAGTCTAGAGGTTCGTTACTCTGGAATACTGTAGGTAAGGTCTTCATTGGGTTGAGAACTGTCGAAGCCTGAAAGTCGGAGTTAATATTGGGCATCCATCCATTAGGACACGTGGACCATCGGGAGTGAACCTTCATCACTCTAGAGATTTTATGCTCCAGAGGATTGGTGGTGTTGTGCACCAAGGACTCCCAAAGCTTGAAGTCTCGAAAAAGATCCTACTCATTGGGTTTTGGAAGATTGTGGACCATATGTTTGAGCTCTTCATAGGCTCACTAGTTCGACGTTCCGGGAGATTTGTGGAGAAATTTTGTGAAGGTTTCGGAGCCTGGAGAAATCATCAACTATTGATATTGGTGTGGGTTGTGAACCATTGATCCCCATATTTATTCGAGACTTTGCCCGTTCACAAATTCGTGGTGGTTGTATGTTGGAGTGGGTAATTCTATAGAAGTGCAGAGGCTCGAAATGTCTTTGAGATGTATATCTCAGCATTCATTGAGGACCGTTGATTCCTTACCCTTGTTTAGAGGGTTACGTGTTTGGAGGAAAATGAGTTTTAAATGTTTGGAGGAAAATGAGTGGAGTGGTTTTGAAGCTCCGAAAGCTCTGAAGTGACCGAAGAAACGCATTATGTTAGCACCCAGTCACATTAGGAGTTGGCAGAAGAAAAGGGGCTAGGGCCTGAAATTGATTTTAAAAGGTAAAGGGGCTTAGAGTTAGCCCACGAATCTTTGTGGGACCTACGCACGAGAAATTAAGGACTTGTGAAGTTGGTTTTGGGGGCTTAGCAGGAGCCTGAGAGATGATCCATCTATGAAACTAAATGATCCTAGACCGTAAGTTTGCACGGACCCTAGGAGTGGGTGGGGCTTTGCATGACTTTTGCAAGTGCCTCTGAGGTTTACATGTTTAAGATGGTTAATATCACGACTTGTGAAAATACCTATGACACTTCTCCAGGTGATTAGACTAAAGGGAAGGTTGTCGACCAACCTTCGAATTCTACTCCTTCTCCATCTTCCAATCCTCTTCAAATTGAGAAAGTAATTTCTAACACAGCATTGCACTCTACCAAGAGCATAATTCGAAAAGAGACAATTAATCCAAATGCCCACACTGCCCAAAAAAAAAACACAGTTTAATATTTGGTTCAAGCACCTTGTGCTATGTAAACCCTCAAAGTTATACAACACTTTCGAGGTCAATGTAGAACCATGTTCTTATTCATTGGATCCATGGATCCTGAGGAGTCAAACCTGATTACATTTAACCTATATTATTTTAAGTAGAAAGTATCCCACCACTTAGCATTCCAAATTCAAATTTTGGTTGGTGGAAAGAACATCCATTGTACTTACCCCATCCCGTACCACCCGAAAATTATTTGAGGGACATGGTTTCCAACTTCAAAGGCTCTTGAAATATTTCATTGTGACTTTGAAGGGTAAGAATGTTTCAGTTGATATGGAAGTAGTCGACGACCCCCTGGATTATAATTTGTTCTATGCAATGACTATCATCACATCTTCAGTGTTTTGTATCTTACGATTCCCCCATCAAGAAAATATTATCATTCTTGAACAACTTGAGTATACAACTCCAGATCTCAACAATGTAGTAGAAAATAATGTCCCTTTTGTAGGACTAAATATTTTTTAGAGTGTAGGTGTAGGTCTTCTCAAGGATTACTCACTCATGGGGGTTTTTCCTTTTCTTGATCCTCACACCGGGCAAGTTCGCACCTTAAACATGATTTCGACTTAGGTATGACAATCCTTCTATTCATCTCATCCTTTGGTATTACCTAATCTTGACAAGCATCGTTCATTGTCTCTTTCAACCTCATTAAAAAATGAAACAGACCCTCCTCCATTACAATAGATTCTCCCTCTGGATCGAGTAATTGAACCTTCTTTTCCTCCGCCTAGTGAAAATATTTCCATTAGTAACCAGAAACATAAACGTGGAAAGAAGAAGAATAGTCGAAGGAAATGACACTTGGGGGACATGTCTCTAGTCCTTGGACATCATGTTGGAGCAAAACCGCCATATTCTTCCAACGAAGTTGGGGGAAAACTACCTCTAGAGAAACACACTTCTAGGAGTGATCCTTATTCAAAGGTGATTCCCATCGTAACATAGTAGTCTTTTTCTAAACCAATATTAGTCTTTGTTCTTTCTCATGCTCATAAATACATCAGGATGAGTCATTGATCTTAATATTTATTCTTTCTCATTCTCGTAAATACGTGAGAATATGTTACCGAGTACACTTTTATCTCTTTCTTTGGACTCGTAAAATATATACAAAAAAGGAACTCTTTGGAGTCTCCTTTAATATCTTTTCAGACTCTCTAAAAATGAAAATATTGTCGAGTGATCTTGCTTCCTTTCACACTCATTAAAAGTTTTGAAAGGGTGTATTTCGAGTGATAGTTTATCTCTTTTTCGGTCTCTCAAGACTATTTACAAAAAAGGAACACTATAGTCAAGCATGATTATAAAAAGGAACAATTTTTGGGGGCTTGGGAGACTAAATTTATGAAAAATTCATCCATGCAGTCACCTTTAAGTTATTTTCAGACTCTCTAAACATGAAAAACCATCGATTTTTTATTATTTGGAATCGCTAAACTACACATTGAAGGACTCATATGGGAACAAACCCTTACTTCTTCTAGTTCATTAAATAAAAGAAGAGGAACTTACTGAAGGTGAGTTATATCGAGCATGTGTTACCCTCCTCGAGCTCTTTAAATGAAAAAGAGGTACTCATCTATCTAGGTTAGGGGAAAATTGAAGGAAGTTGGTCATGTTTTTTGGAATCCTTTATGGAAGCTATTGTCGCCCTCGAACATGGTACATGTTTGTGTGTCGTCTTACATTTGGGTAACCTGGTTGTCTCTGGATCATACGACTTCCATGTGTTGGCATACTTTTTCATCTAGTTGAAGAGCTCTCTTACCGTCGTCACATTAAATTATTGGTACTCATCAAGAAAATGATGCCACGTTAGTTTTCGTGCCTCATTATGTTCAAGGGAAGTTTCACTTCAAACCATCCAACTGCAATATTTCCATTTTCCATTTCTTGTGTCAATCCATACTCATTCGATTCACCATATTACATCACTTTCTTGTGTCAGTTTCGTGTCAATGATGGGGGATACATCAAGGCCCTCCTTCGACGAGTATTTTCCTGTTGATTTCAGGACATCATCCGAGAATTAGACTTAAAAACTAGTTAGTACTTTATGACGGACATGCCTCAATGGTAGGCATCCTCTTTTTCGACAGTAGGTTTACATCATTGACCTCTGATCTGATGATTCCACGAATGATCAACCTCGACTCATCTATTCACATTCGCTAGAATGTATGAGGGTACCTTGGGAGTCATTGACATCATTGGTGATTTCCCTTGCACTTGTTAACAATTTACCTCAATGATCAATAATCAAGTGGTTTTCACCATGTTCAACATCAAATCATGTATTCACATGGCTAGATTCATACCACATTAGGATTGGGATGAAGACCCTAGGTTGAGCATTCACTTTGTTATATTTGTTTCCCAGGCTGTGAAGGAGATCATTTGAGCATGTTGATATATATGTTGTCACATAGATCCACATTATATTGGTCCATGGCTATGTTTTATCATCTCATAGATCCATTGTGTATTTTTCATGGCTACTATCAGTTCATGTCATGGAGGCATGGATCCACATTTTATCTATTGTGGCCATATCTTTAGTCAGTATTTTTCATGGATCCACAGTGTATTGGTTGACATCCATGCTTTGATTCATCTCGTATTCTGAGCATAGGTATGTCTTCCTTGAAAATGGAACATATATTAATAATTTTTTATGGTTGTTTGCAACTTATGCTAGGTTCTCCAACTCCACACCCTTGCATTGAAGAATCTTTAAAGTGTTTCGTCCATCAATTTCTCTTTTGAACTCACACTTTAGGAATCATCTTTTACACATCAAATTTCCACACTTAAGTGCCTCACCCTAAGTGTCTCAAGTGTCGTAAAAATGTCATATGCACCTTGTTAAGTGTCACATACACCTTGACACCATGAAAAAACATTTGTCACAATCCCTAGTCAATGAGGGGGGAAAGTATATCATATGAAGGTGAAAATACTTGTTACGAGGGAAAAACTCTCTATGGAAAGGGTGAACCACAACAGACAGGTATGACTATAGAAATATACTCAATTCCAACATATTCTATATAAACCAATGTGCAAGTGAGATAAGAAAGAGGCCTACCTCATTCCAATGTTTGAATATGTCCATCATTGAGCACTTCGACTCAAAGATTTATACCCACGACAAGTTCTCAACAAACAAGTAGAGAAAACATATGGTGATAATATAAAATGTTAACACATTAGACAACATAATCCATTAATAAACATTACAAACATGCCCATGGATAATAATAATATATTTGCAAGATACCAATAGGATGGGAAAGGAGTATTTCTATTAATGAATGATCATCAGAAGTGACAAATTACAGACTTCCGTGTCAGCACAATTCGAAACCAAGAAACTAGGTTCCTTCCAACTGGGCCTCCACCAAAGGCAAGCTCATGGAAGGGAGAGAATGAGGTTCTATCAACAATAGGGGAAGATCTTGGAGGTTTAACACTATGTTGAGACTTGAGGAACAAAGGGATGCAGACTCAATATGAAGTAATTTCTCCAAAGTAACTTGTCTTTTAAAGTTGAATGCTTTCTCCTTTTTTCCATAGCTCGAAATTGTGCTTTTATAGCCTTCAAAATGCATCTGAAGGGCCAAGACAAAATTTTTCTAGTATATGGAAGGCCAAGGATCATAGATCTCATATCTTGACATGGAAACCCGACTTCATTCTTGTAGTTTATGGTACAAATCCTGATGTATGTAGGTTGTAGTGGAGCAAACTGCATATATGCATGTTGTATAGTAGATAGGGCATGTATATGTGGAAAACTATGTATTTTTACCTCTGGATTCATCAAAAAGGGATGAATATTCTGCATAGGGAAATGGAAAAAGGCCCTCTGTGCAAGATAGAAATTGTGAGGCAAATCTTTCTATAACATATGCCCCCTAATGTGTGAGATCAGAGGAGTATCTGTGATGGCCAAAATACATTATAAATAACCCAGAAGTGGAGTGGCGTAAACCCAAATGGAAAGACTAGTTGCTCATTACATTCTATGCTGAATTAACATACATGGTTGCCAATAGAATACAATGCAGATCCATGTGGAAAATATACCAAATAAGTGTGTTTGGTCATGAATAGGAAAATACAAATGCGTTTATCTACCAAACGATGTCATAATCACAAACAAGGCCCACTAGAACCAGTCTCAAAACCAATCTGAAGATATCTGTAAACAATGTAGTATAATCTGATGTCCCATGATTACTGAAGTCAAATAGGTGTTGGTCCAATGAAAGGGAAGCAACAACTTAGGAAAATTGAAGCCACATAGTGATGTCTTCAAGGATTCTACACTATCCGCCAAGGGTGCAAGTCTACATCATGTGAATAAAGGAGTTTAGGTCAAACACAATGAGACATCGTTTGATTACCGGTCATTGAGGTATACCGTTAACAAACATGAGATAGCCTACCAATAATGAAAGTAGGTATCAAGGCACCGAGCACATTCCTGCAATTGTGAATAAAGGAGTCGGTGCCTAACACTTCAGGAATCCATTGATCAGGATACATTGATGTGTTCCCATATGTCAATGGTGAGAGAGCCTACCACTAATGATTGCAAGCCTCAAGGTACTCATAAAAATCTTGGTCCCATATCTAGAATAAATGAGCTAAGTCGATGGAAAGAGACCCATTGAAAGGAGATCATTGATGCATATCTCATCAATCAGCACAAGGAACAAAGCAGGAGATTCATAATTTGGTGGATATCGGACGAAGAACATGTTCATGAACCAATGACCATGTGCATATTTCGTGTGTGCCAAATGAAAGCGGTACACCAAAAAGACCCTCTGAATAGCAACCAATGATGAAAACTACTGACAAAGGCAAGGAAGCCATCAATAAGGATAATGGAATCCAAGACACTTCACGAATCCCAAAGTGTGAATATATGTCTTGCCGTCGAACACAAGGGAAACCACCCAATCAACGACTAATGATGAAATGTCGACTATTGGGTTCAAGGTAACCTACCAATGATGAAAGTAGGGCCAGGGTGGATGACAAGACCATAGTGTCATGTGATTCTGAGACAAATTGAGGGTATGGCCGACATGAAAAGTCAAGAGTTCTGAGGAATGGCTGACACAGGTTGATATAATTCCTTTGAAAAAGAGCATGATACATATGGTAGAATCCGGTAGCATATACCCAATGATATAACTATCATATGTAGGAGGCATCGATAATATTCTCTATGGGGACTGGAAGAGTAACCAGTCAGTAGAGAAAACTTTGTAATGAGATCAGCTTCCTAAGGCCATGCTAAACCCAAAATTAGGATAACAATGGGACTCAATAACTTTTTTCTTTATTCAAAGGTGACACCACTGCTTCCAAATATAATATAGTACTCCCTTCCTGCCCATATTTTTTTTGTATTTTCATAACAAATGAATGTTATGATACAGAGGAGGAAACGAGTGTCGCAAGTAAGCAAAACTAGTTCCAGCAGCGGAACTTACCTATGCTCAATGCAAGGAAATGCATGTGGGAGATGGACACTCAAGGTGATGTTCCCTCTAGGATATAGGGTGTCAAATTTCAAAGGATATAAACAAGGCTCTACTTGGTTGACGATGAAAAAAAAATCTTGGGCAATGGTTTATAACTCAAAGAGAGAAGCGGATAAAGGATCAATACTGCAAGCGAGGGCATGAGATGCAATCACAACTTAACACCAAAAAAGTCCTTTTTTTATGTCTTTTAGTCTACTTGGTGTGAAAAAAGGGATAAACTTGTGCCAAGTAGACATCTTTTCCAATCCAGCTTACGAGTGTGAAAAAGACAAGTTCACTAGACGATCTTTTCTATTTTTGGTAACGAGTCCGAGAAGGGATTAACTAATACTCATGACCTTTCAAATCCAATTTAACGAGTGTGAAAGGGACAAATCACTTGGCAATTTTTTTGGTTTTTAGATGAGTCAAAAAAGAGCTTAACTAAGACTCATTTTTTGGGAGTCCGCGGGGAATAAGGCCACATGTGTATGAGTGAGAAATGAGGCTTATCATAAAGTCATGTATCAATTTATAATGGACTCCGGGTCATAAGGAAAAAACTCGGCATGGGCACCAAATGACAAAGAGGATCTAACTAGGGCGCCCATGTTTGGTAAGTCTCTACTATTTATTGGCGACACTACTTATAGCAGACGGAAGGTTCTCTGTCGCAATAAATGGGTTCGTACCTAAGGCATAAAAATCAGTGTTTAGAGGATAATGCAAAAATGCACGATGGAGTGGATACCTATCCTATATGCTAGGTTATGAAAATATGTACCCTAGGTGACGAACGACCAATCATCATTGAAATCCGCAAGAAACCTGGGTCAAAACTACAAAGACCAGCTTAAAACCACTCTTGTATTAGTCCATTAGGTGAAAAAATGGCATGAAAGTATATAAAGTGGGTAAAAATAGCTTATAAATAGTAATAAAATAAAAAATTACTATACCATTTTGATTTTTACCCAAATAGTGCAATTTGGACCAAAATACTTCCAAGATTTAAACGACGATTGTGGGAGCATCAGGCAGCGAAATCATGAACCATCTGGATCAGGTAACTCTACTTCTCATCCTCTTCAAACTCAGTGGATTACATTTTTGAATTAGGTTCCAATTTTTTAGTTATTGAGGGCATAAAAAGTGGATTTCGGTGTACATGGGTTGGATTTGTTTAGGTTGTGTATATGACGAGGTATATGCTATTGTGTGAACCATAAGGGGCGTATATTGAGCCCTACATGCGACTGTATGCAAATGAATCCACGTATAGGAATGAAAATGACCAAAAAGGAGGGTTCTAACTCAAAATTTGATTTGTCTTTTGTAGGATGGTCCTTGAATGGAGAGAGATAGAACATGAGGAGGTTGATATAGTTTTGGATCGAGATCCAGTGGCTCAAGCGACTCTAAAAGAATGTGTCTTGTCTAATTTTTGAGATCTCAAAGGAATGAGGTCCCAAGTGAGGTTGTTGGAGATGTTGGTGGGTTACTGGGACCCTAATAGTGAAATATTTATCCTCGATGGGCAACCATTTAGGATCAAAGTAGAGGACATCTACTTCTTAACTAGTCTATCACGTCGAGGAGAGGTTATAAAAGTCAAGTCACGCGGATCAGAGAGTGGGATGAAGATCAAGGAGTATATCGATGGCCACTATGTAGTGGGGACTCCCAAGGTGGGAAGTCAAATCCCTATCTGGGCAATAAATAACCTCAACCTAAATATCATCGTGCTTCTATTAACCAGGATCACAGGTTCAGCTTCGTTGCACCAGGCATTGAGGTCTCTCATGTTTTATGTAGTAGAGTGTGTGAGACCCACTTTCTATGACTGGTGTACCTCACTACTAGCTAATATGAAAGGTCAGTTGACCGAGTAAAAACAAGGGGGTAAGATATACTTCAGGTTTGCCTCTATTCTTTGTAGTTTCTTTTTTGAGTGGGTTCCAGGCCTGGGACCTAGAGTGGATATCCTTCCTAGAGGACCGCGTGATCCAACCATGGCATGGTGGACTGAGGTCATGAGATGGTAGGTGGGAGGTAGGGTGCCAACACCCTACAACGAGGATTTTTTCTTCTAGTGGCGGTGACAATTCATCGCTCTGGATGACTATCCCTATGCGGGGATCAAATTTAGAGGAGATCCAAATATGCCACTTCCACTAGGGACTGCCTACGGTGACATAGGTAAAATGTTTTTCAATATTTCATTTTTTTCTACTTTTGTATTATGAGACAAAAATATTTTTTGGTGGTGTTTAATTATTAACTAGACACTTGTGTGATGCAGATGTGGGTCCGCGATGGCTGGAGGGTTTACCTCGACATTGACGGAGGAACTAGGGTGATGAGGGGGAAGGAGGAGAAGCTGAGAGAGTCCTACAAAATGTGCAGGGAAACCTGTCTCATTTGACTTAGAGGATTCTAATGGTTTAGGTATAGGATCTACCTAAAGCCATGCAATGACACGTGGTTGGTGTACTTAGAGCATGGGTATGGCTCTTTCAGCATCTCACAAACACTGTGGTTTTCTACATTAACACACATCTGGCACCACATGCATAGATGTCATGGGATTTTTATACCGGATGTATGTGTATTGAGGGTTTTAGCCCCAATTTTGTAATATAAACACCACATTTTTGAAATATATAAAAAAGGATCTTCGGCTTTACTTATATTTTACAATGTGTACATTGGTTTGATGGTTTTCTTTGCTTTATTAATGTGACAAATGCCAGTCTAAAACATAATTAGCATAGGCATCAGATACATTATTAGCACTCCTAGGAATTTGATAATATGTGATAAAATCAAACTATCATTTTAAAAGACGTACCCGTAGGAATTGTTGGAGTAAATTATGATCACGCACACGGTAATGGTTATTCAACTGACATACTACTCACTGGGAATCCAGGTGAACCTCTAAAGAGAGAATACTATGTGAGATAGCATCGCGCAAAAGTGTTATATTCAGACACATTATTTGTGGATGCCCCTATGCATATGTCACTTGAAGACACTAGAAGACCCTCGGGTGTGTAAACCACCCAAGCGGCGAAAGGAAAGTTCCGTCTGCGAATCCTAAGTAGATCGAAGACTCCGTTGACATATGTCAATAAAGGGAAAACTCGATAAGCAAGCCAAAGACAAAAAGAAAGGGAAAATATATGTATATACACTAAATTACATTAGTATACAAAGAGTTATCCTCAAGCCTAGGGCTCCAACATAATATCTTTTCAAGTAGAGCCCATTTTTGGGTTCCGCCAATGCATTCCCTTCATAATATTCTATCTCATAGGCTCCTTTTTCTAGAACATGTTGCACGATATAAGGACCATGCCACATGGGTTTAAACTTGCCTAGCCCCATTGGTTCTTTGGATTGGTCATATAAAAGGACCAAGTCACCCTCATTGGACAACCGAGGAAAGACAAAATTGTCGTATTGGACCTTGACATGTTTTTTGTTTGCCTTGATAGCCATAAAGGCGTCTCGACGCTGTTCATCAAGACTCTCTAGGTGCACAAGTTGTCACTCTAGATCAGAAGTGTCGGGTAGGAGTGTGATTTCCAAATGAAGAGAAGGGATTTCTAATTCAATAGGAAGAATCAACTCCACAACATGCACTAACTGGAAAGGGGAAAAACCGGTGGTAGTCTTAACCGTGGTTCAGTATGCCCAAAGCGCGGGATACAACATGATGTGCCAATCAAATTTACTCTGACTGACAGTTTTTTGCAAGATGGTATTGAGAGACTTATTGACAACCTCTACTTATCCATTTTCCTGGGGGTAATAAGGATAGGAATGACCATGTCTAAACCCATCTTAGATGCTAGTTCTACCATCATCTCATTTTGAAATTGACTGCCATGATCAATGACAATCTCACTTGGGATACCAAACCGGGCGATAATTTGATAGAATACGAAGAAGGAAGCAGTCTTCCCATTGGATTTTATGGTAGGCATGGCTTTGACCCACTTATTAAAGTAGTCTACGGCCACGATAATATGTTGATGCCCCCCAGCCAAATTTGGGTTGCAATCTATGAAGTCTACACCCCACTTGGTGAAGGGACCGACGGTAATGACTGGGTGAAGAGGGGTTGGGTGTGAGCGCTTTTTTCGAGTGAACACCTAGTAGGGGTGACACTTTTTAACTGCTTCCATGCAATATTTAAATATAGTAGGCCATAAATAACCCACTCACAATATTTTTTGGGTTGTCGCAAACCTGGACAGGTGACCACCACAAGCCCCTTTGTGGAAATCGTTTAGGACTGACTCTGCCTCTTCGTGAGTTAAACAACGATGTAATAGATCATCTATTCCTCGGTGATACAAAGTTTCACCGATGATGGTATACTTCTTAGCTTGGTATCTAATACGTCATCGATCATCTTGTGAAATATGTTGAGCGAACTTCAAGGTCTGAAGATAGAGAACAATGTCTCCATACCAGGGGTCAGACGATGAGACAAGGAAAATGTCTTCATCCAAAAATGAGTCAACATGGATAACATACTTATCTAATCATGGAAAGTTGGATATTAATTCTACGAAGACTAGTGATTTCTTGGACTTTGTCGAAGTGAAGTCAAGATCAAATTCTTGTAAAATGAAAATCCATTTATTATATTTCCCCCTATGATGTGTCTGGTGGGGAAGTGTTGAAACAGATTGACATCAACAACCACAGTAGTCTTGCAAATCAATATACAGTAATGTAAACGTTGGACTGCGTGAACGACAACCAAATCTATCTTTTCAACATGCGAGTAATTAAGCTCAGGGCCGACTAAGTTTCAACTAAGATAGTAGATGACATGCTCATGGAGCTCATCATCCTCCTAAACTAGAAACATACCAATCATCTCTTTAGATGCGACAATATAAAGCAAGTAATCTCTACTGTAATCGGGAGACATCAGCAGAGGGGCCAATACCAAGGCTTTCTTCAAAGAATCAAAAGACTCCTGTGCTCACTCATTCCAGATAAAAGGGGTGTCTTTCTTCAAGAGGCGCATGAAACTCTTAGTAATATTGGCATAATTCACTATGAACTGACGTAGAAAGTTGGATTTCCCCTGTAAATATTGAATTTGTCTAATCATGTGCGGGGGAGGCAATTGAAGTATTGCCTCAACCTTAGGAGAATCTACGATTATCTCGGTCTCGAAAACTAAAAATCCCAAAAGATGACCATAATTAACGCAAAAGATGCATTTATGAGGGTTCAAACCAGATTCTATAGTAACGACATATTTCAAAAACAAGTTGAAGGTGTGTAACATGATCCACTCTCTTGCGAGAGTGATCAGCAATATCATCAAGGTAGGCTTCGACTGTGTGCTTAAGATCATGAAAAGAGAAAGTCATGGCACGTTGGAAGGTTGCTCTGACGTTTTTAAGGCTGAAAAGCATTTTCCGGTATGCAAAAGTACCCAAGGACAAATAAATGTCGTCTTGTGCTAGTCCTCAGGTTTGATTTGGATTTTGTTATACCCCAAAAATCCATCCATAAAATAAAATATCTCACTTCCCACACATTCGTCAAGAATATCATTGATGAAAGGTGTGAGGAGGTTATCCTTAGGACAAGCCTTGTTCAGGTCGCGAAATTCCATACATAAAAAAATGGTTTCTTGATTTTTATTTACAGGAACGGGGTTGGATACCCATTCGGTCAAGGGAACAAGGTAGATGAAGCCAACATTAAGTAGATTCTCCACCTCTACCTTAATAGTAGGGGCCTTCCTAGGATTTACATCTCTAATACGTTGTCGAATAGGTTTAGCATCCGAATAAGTTCTAATCTCATGTTCGACAATACGAGGGTCGATCCCTTTCATCTCTTCATATGAACAAGCAAATACATCTCAAAATTCTTTGAAGAGTTCGGTGTAGATCATAATTTCTTCTAGCAAACAATCCGCACCTATATTTACATTTTCAACCTTGCCAGGGGTATGAGAGATATCGATCAAGACGGTAGGAGAAATACTCGCCATGTTTCCTTTGGCATAAATGTTGTGTGTATCAAGTGGAAATATAGTGTGATCGACTATCTCACTCAAAGTAGACCGAACGTCATCTTTCTTGATTCTTTCAATACTTGGGAAAAAACAAGATCAATGATGCATATCATCCCAAAGTCTATCGGAACCATTCATGGATTCGAGGATGGCTTTGTCCAAAGGAAAACCCTCATTGAGAAAATCATGCGAACAAGACAACGAGGTGACCCATATAGGCCTAAGAATAGGCTCCTCCTCATCCGTCGACGAGGTAACAAGATCGAGATTGGTGGAAGAGTCAAGAACATCTTGATACCCAATCTTTGCTGTTGAGAGTGGCATGGCTATGCCAGCATGCGACAAACATTCACACGATGAAATCAGGGAAGGTAGGGTCCATGCATCACAAAAATAGGAAGTGTGGAAAGGAACTAACCTCTCTGTCGAAGCAGGCCTACTAGACATGGTCTAAACATGCTGATTTAGTGCCGAGAAGTCAAAAGTACTCATAAGGAAAGAATACATTCTGACACTGATATTCTCAATTGCCCACTGAGAATTGTCGATCACAGGGATCGACGGTTCGACAGATGCATTAGGAATAGAGTACATAAAGGATAATTGGTCGATGGTCACGATATTTTCTTGATGCAGAAAAAAAAGCGTATGGAAGATGGACGATATGACAATGACCATAGCATAGCTCCAATTTCGACCTAGTAACATGTTATAATCAAGAGGTGCATCAACTACCTCTACCTCCACCTCTACCATCTTCCCACCTAACTAGATCAGAAAGGTAGGGAGAAAATTGTGTGGGAGGAAAGAATGACTGTCAAATGTAGTCAACATGTTCGATGACTTGGAAAGGATCAGAGAACCAAGAGCTTTCTAATAGACCAAGGACATCACGCAAGTGGCAACACATTCATCAACAACATCACGTTTGATGGTATACTTGGAATAATCCACGTGGATTTGGAAAGCCACATGGTAAGGTAAGCGAGGCTTCACATCCGTGACATCAAACTTGATAACTTTTGAGCCATTGGGTTCTAGAGCTCCTAAAGCAGAGAGTAAGGCATTCCTCTATGATGGAAACATTTGGAGTACCTCCAAAACCGACATCGCACAAGGGGTTTGGCCCAGGTCCTCAAAAATAGAGTAGTTATGGGTGGCTCTAGCATTAGGATTGTGGGTAGAGCACTTAAGTACACCTTTCAGAATATGAGGCAGTGGCTCTGGTTTCTCAATCTGTAAGTTCATCTCTAGAGGAGGAGGGGGAGCTTCTAGACCAGAGTTAGCTTGTGAAGATCTATAATCTTGAGATCGAGTGGCTAACTCGATTTTTGCATCGAACATATTGATACATACGCAGTCGCCATCTTGCGACAATGGCTTTTGAATCCCACCAGCCTCATTTTCAGCATTCAAAGAGCTCGAGGCTAAGTGTTGGTTATGTGGGAATGAATTCATTAGTACAACGGGCGGTATATTCAAAATCCTCACAGCCTCCATGAGTTTGGGGCATAAATGCATAAGGTGGTCATTGGTACAAAGTTTACAGCGAAACTTCACCTTAAGTTTCTCTTTCTTTCCCTCTCCAAAATTTTCATTCTTCTTCCCATTATTTTCTTTGTCCTTGGGTTTATTACCATTTTTCCCACCCTTAATATTGTTTCAAACTTTCCTTTTATTCCCATCTGGTCATTGTTCACCATTTGGTATTTTTGACGATTGCATGGAATGTACATCCATCGACTGAGTGGGGTTGGAAGACATAGATGAAGATGGTCCTCCAATATACTGGTTTAGAGACAAAGTATTCAAGTGGCTCGTCGCTGAGTTTTTGGAATTTACATTGCAAAACCTACAATGCCATCGGCATAAGGTCCACATTTTTTCCTAGGGTCATAACTTGACCACGGTGCTTCTGGAAGAAGGTGATATAACATCCTAGACTGAGCATATATCAAATTATCTAACTGTTGGGATCTAATGATAGCTTCTTCCTCAATGGTGACCCTGAAAGCAGCAACGTCCTTTGAGATAAGAGGTTGCAAAGAATTTAAGAATCATTATAAGAGAAAGGTCGGGGGTATAGGATTCTTAATCAACCTCTTCCATGTACACCACTCCTGGATATGATCTGACATATGAGTGGCGGTGTCCTGGCATAAAGTCGACAAACATTTGAGGCCAACATCATAATGAATGGGAAATTGAAAGTGGTTAAGAAAGACCATCACTAACTGATTAAATGACCCATATGTCCCCCTAGGTAGTTCAATATACGATTGTGCAACAACTTCAATGTGAGTTCATTGAAACAATCGTAATCTAATAGAATCATCATTAAGGGAATTCGATGAGCACCAAATGTGAAAGGTAGTGACGTGATCACCAAGGTCCTCTCCATTCTTAACTTCAAACTTTTGGATGTCCGAAGAAAGTTTGGTGGGGATGGGGGGCCATGTGGGATCATGACTCACAAGGTCCTTCATTAGTTTAGAAAAATCTGGTGGATTAAGCATGGTTAGAAAAGGAAGATGGGGTTGCGAGATCTTGCCCCAACCTCCCATGAAATATTGTGATTGCAGATTTGTAGCCCATCCAGGATTCTGTTAAGAACCATATCCCTGTCCTAGATTTTAAAGCCCTCCTTTGAGCTAACTCATGTAAAGTGGGTTGGGCATCATTCCAACAAGAATGTTCTGTTGAGGATTACAAAATTTTCCCCCAGCCGAGTAAGATCCGGGTTGGTGTTTATGAAAGTTGCACCCAACCGGATTGGATCTGGGTTGGGGGTTTCCCAAAGGCTAAGACTAGCCTCCTCTGGGCAGGAACCTGGAGGATTGAAATGGATTTTTCATGCCAAAAGTATTGGTGAGAATCAACATCGAGGAGGTAGGGATATAGGGCGAAACTTGTCCACCATATAGGTTATTCCATCCAGCCATAAAAGGATTATACATGGCGTTAAGAACAGGGATAGTTCCTAAATTAGGATTCATTTGAGGGATATGAGAACCACCAAACGGAAATGGAGTGTAAGGCGGTGTAGTGCCCCTGAGTCCAATGCTAGTGTCAGGGCTAGCAGTTGGGATGGTAGTCAAAAAATATGAAGTGAAGTTAGGCATACCATAAGAAGATGGACTAGAAGCCATAGGGATGGACTGAACATTGTAGCCCGACAAATGATAAAGACCCCCAAAATGGTTTGAGGCAAGAGATGAAGCACTAAATACAGGCCAAGCCATAGTACCAGTATAAGCCTCTGACACTGCAACTGTAGTGGTTG
The DNA here is from genome assembly GCA_032191745.1 of Picea mariana. Lineage (NCBI taxonomy): Eukaryota > Viridiplantae > Streptophyta > Pinopsida > Pinales > Pinaceae > Picea > Picea mariana. The sequence goes on from JASDQU010752016.1 coordinate 31,742, forward strand.
CAGAATTTGAAGGGGTGCTATTAACTATAGTGGGTAAGGGAGTCGAATAACTCCCAGTGTTCTAAAGACTAGATTCAGTACTCATCTTTGTGGAACCACAAGTCTAAGAGGTGGATGTGTGTGTACCACACCTAATAACTCTACACCTTTTAGAATGCAAGAACTCAAAATATGGTGGTTACTGTAACAATCGACGAGATCATAGGGGATGCATGTCCGACTCCACGATGAATTATGACTCTAAAAAATAAAGATATCCTAAGGCTAACTAGTAGTCAAAGAGCATACCAAAAGTCAAACAACCAATATGCATGCAAACAGGCTAAAGTGACTTAGTGGCCTCCCTTGCTAAAGAAGGTATGTCTCATCCAAGAGGAACCTGAGACTCCCCGCTAAATTTTGGAGGTAACATAATCAGTTATAGGGGCCCTCATGGGCTTAACAACTAGTCGGTCAGATCCCCTCGGAGAGGTAATCCTCCATAAAGCTTATGTGTTGTCCTACCCCTATATGACCTAGGATACAAGAAAAATAACCCCTGCAAGTAACTTATGAGATACATAAGTCAAGAAACTAATAAACCATTGTATAACCAATGCACAGGCGAGCAGTCGTAAGTCTGGATTACCGTATGGGCAGGGTAGAAAATATCAAAACCTTGAAAGAACCACCTCTCACAGAGGTATGGGTACTAGCAAGATCCCAAAATATGAATAAATCCACAGAAATATCTCTTACACTAGGCGAGTATCTGTGGGTTATCCCTTCAACTAACTTTGCATGACCTCGTGATTAACTCCGCTGTGAGTGGATCCTCCTGATCTTACCAATTATACAATGGACTTCTCAACTCCCTGTCTCAAACACATATGTTGATTTAATTGCCTAGGATAAGTTTACTCACAAAATCCTATTCCAAGGCACTAAATCCTAGACTAGTTTGTGCACCCTAAAAAATAAAATTGTGCCTAATCAATCTTAGTTTAAAATGTAAATTTTATTGGTTGTGGCTATCAAAAGGGTATGGAAGTGAAAGTCATGATATTATGACTCTGCAAGAAAATAAATATAAATATAATGCAAAGTCTAATTTTAAATTTTCAATGAATGATATGCGTATAAAAACAGTGCAATTTTCAATTTCAACTCTTCAATTCAGAAGTAAAATGAAATCTTTCACTAAATGCACTAAGCTAATGATAAAGATTCAAAAGACAAAAATTGCAAGCAATGTAAAATGCCTATTTTTTTGTATTTTCAATATATCAAAAGGAAAATTCATGGACTGATAAGCAACCTAATATATAAATTCTATTGTGTATAAACGAAATAACTCAAGAAGAATACCAAGCAGCCAAGAAAACAACCCAGAGTTCAAGGACAAATAAAAAATGAAAAACAATGAGAACGAATCTTCCCAAAAATTCAACTCCAAACAGGTTTCCTATCATCCCAGAGAAGCTTAACAGGCACTACAAATACCTAAGGAGGCTCAACAACTATAAAATCCCACCCAACAATCACAAAACCAAGCAAATAGACAAGGAAAAGTGGTATACGCGACTGTTTAGGAAAACATTGCATATATACATAGCTTGCAATGAGACAGAATGCGTGTGTACGTGACTGTCGAGGAAAAAGGTGCATACATGCTTTAAAACAAGGCCAGACAAGGACAAAAGGTTGAAGTCTTAGACCTAGAGTGAACAGAATCTGTCAAGCAGTGATACGACAAGAAACAAAAAGGAAAAAGAGAAATGAAAGGAGAAAAAGTACTTCAACCCTTAGAAAGAAGATCTTTCCCCAGCAGATTCGCCAATTTTGTTATGAGGGAAAAACTCTCTATGGCAAAGGTGAACCACAACAGACAGGTATGACTGCAGAAATCTACTCAATTCCAACATATTCTATATAAACCAATGTGCAAGTGAGATAAGAAAGAGACCTACCTCGTTCCAATGTTTGAGGATGTTCATCGTTGAACACTTCGACTCAAAGATTTATACCTGCGACAAGTTCTCAACAAACAGGCAGAGCAAGCATATGGTGATAATATAAAATATTAGCACATTAGATAGCATAATCCATTAATAAACATTACAAGCATGCCCATGGATAATAATCATATATTTTCAAGATACCAATAGGACGGGAAAGGAGCATTTCTATTATGGAATGATCATCAGAAGTGACAACATTACAGACTTCCATGTCGGCATGGTTCGAAACCAAGAAACCAGGTTCCTTCCAACTGGGCCTCCACCACTTCAGTCCTCCACCAAAGGCAATATCATAGAAGGGAGACAATGAGGTTCTCTCAACAATAAAGGAAGATCTCGGGGGCTGAACACTGTGTTTAGACTTGAGGAACAAAGGGATGAAGACTTAATATGAAGTAATTTCTCCAAAGTAACTTTTCTCTTAAAGTTGAATGCTTTCTCCTTTTTTCCATAGCTCGGAATTGTGATTTTATAGCCTTCAAAATGAAACTGAAGGGCCGATTTATAACGTTTCCAGTATATGGAAGGCCAAGGATCAGAGATCTTCTGTTGTGACATGGAAACACGACTTCATTTTTTTATTTTCTGGAACAAATCCCGATGTACGCAGGTTGTAGTGGAGCAACCTGTGTATATGCATGTTGTATAGTAGATAGGGTGCGTATATGTAGAAAAATATGTATTTTTAGCTCTGGATTCATCAAAAAGGGATGAAGAGTCTGCATAGGGAAATGGGAAAAGGCCCTATGTGCAAGATATCAATGGTGAGGCAAATCTTTCTATAGCAATACTATGTGCACATGAATTATTTAATTATAATCATAAAAAGGAAATTAATTTAGTGTGAGAATCCACCTCACATTTAGTTTCCTAATCTCAAGAAGAGGTTGAGAATCTCGTGGATGGTTGAGATATTGTCTCAAACCAAAATCCTAATTTGGTGGATCTTGACAGATATTTCCTCCTTAAAATCCTTGAGAGATATTTTCTCCCTAAAATCCTTGAGAGATACTTTCACCCTAAAAATCTTGGAGATCCCATTTTAGTAGATCTATCGAGTGATGTTATCCATGGTGGTTAAGCCTCCAAATCCTATATAATGAGGGATTTCCATGTGAATGGGAGGAAGATTGGAGATATCAGACTTATGATCATGGGATTCATGCAAGGGTTGGACAAGGAGAGCTTGGAGGAGTTGCAGTTGACATCATTCATGGTCTATAAGTTTTCTTTGTTTTCATTTAATATAATTGTCCTATTTCCTTCAAGTATGTGGTTTCATGTGCTTTTCTATGTTTAATTTAATTAGAGTAGAAGGAAGTCGTTTGTTTCTTGTTTTTCAATGCAGATATTGATTTGCACTAGGAATTGCATGCGGATAGGAGTAGCCAGGACAAATGTCGTAAACAAAGTACATCCTAATTTACTTTATCCTCTCTTTTTCGATAAGAAAAATGAGTTTATAGAAATGATAGTGTCAAAATAATTTTTTATGTCTTGGTATATGGTTCAGTAATCCAAGGGAAAGTTCACCTTTCCGCAAGGGACTATTTCTGTAACAATAGTCATGCAAAAAAAGTTAAAAAAAAAAGCGTGATTTTTTAAACAATTAAAAAAAGAGCGGGAATTGAATTTCATAAAGTCGTTAAAATACTAAAAAGTTATTCATTATTTCATTATTTTGCAAAATTTTGTAGGGGAGAGACTTGCAAAAGAGACATATGGAGGAGCACTATGGAGGAGAAAAATACTTTGGAACCACAATATTATTTAGAATATGAGAATTTGAAGGGTCTGGTGATTCACTATAAACCCTTTCCATAATGTTTTTTTAATATTAAGAAGGTATTCAATATTTTCATTATTTTTCCAAAATTTACAAGAGACATATTTGGAAGAGAGACATAATGGGGAGCAATATGGAGCGGAAGAATACTTTGGAACAACAGAAAGATTCATAAAATACATTTATTTGAAGGGTATGGTGATTCACTCAAAACCATACATTCAAAAACAAATTCATACTTACTTTAAACCTTTGTTTTTTTTCTTACATGAATGCAAAATTTCACCCTAGGGTTTAACTCCTTCTTTACAAATACTGAGTTTTGAAGATGTTGTAGTGGTTGTTTGAGATTACTACTATGATGACAGGACAAATAACACTGAAAATTTGTGAAACAAAAGGAAAAGGGAAGAATCTACTAAGTCTATGTCATCTACAGGGAGAGTTATGCAATGGAAAGTTGGGCCTGACCTAGAAGGCAATGTTGTACAAGCAAATTATTCCCTCCATGCGTTTGTAGGATTAAATGCTTCATCTGTTCTTGAGGTTACCAATTTTTTAAGTACATCCTGAACCAAAATCATCGAGCTAGAGAAAGAATTGAATACACTAAAGGATAACATCTCTATGGAATTACTAAAGGTTGTCGAGCAAAAGGACAAACTACACAAAGAGAAAATTCAAAAGAATTTGAAAAATGTAAAGGACAATCTTGTTTTAAAATTAAAAAGAGTCACACAGTTTGTTGATACCCTAAAAACATAAGAACTCAAAAAACCATTACAAACCCAGAAGAATGAATTGAATAATAAATTCAATCAAAGAGCACAGTCAGAACATGACACCTATTTGAGAGACCTGGAATTTTCCAAGGTAAAGTTTTACGAGGAAATTGAGAATATCAAGAGGGAACAGACAAAGGAGTTATCTCATTTACAAACTGAATTAGTTGAAGATTTTCTCTAGAACTTCTTAAAAAAAATTGTTGTCTCATTTACAAACTGAATCAAATGAAGTTAAATGGTCTGTTGAATAGAAAAACCTTCAAATTAACAGATTAGAATAGGACAATGAAAAACTTAAAGAATTTCTAGAGAAAAGCAAGGAAAAGACTCTGTCCTTAGAAACAATTAAATCAAGAGCATTAGAAATGATTGAAAATATCAGGACAGGATTGAATAGAAAAAAAAAAATTGACTTATAAATGATATGCAGACCAATCAGGATGACCAACTAAGGCTTGAAGACCGAATATATAAAATAAGGGGTCAATACCAACAGTAAAATGATTCCTTTGAGAATATCACTGATTGGAAAGGAGTATATGGTGCATACCTTGTTGGGAAATTCAATTGCTTAAATTTATTTCATTTAATTATCAACCAGGGATGCTCGTAAGCTTGTGATGATGCCAACAAAATATATGCAGGAGTAGGCATCTAACTCTAATCTAAGAAAATTCAATCGAATCCTAACTCTTCATTCCACTTAATAAGACTTAGTTGTTGTAGGAAATAAAACACTAGCTCCCTTACAGGAGGTCCTCTCAGGATGTTTCACAAAACCTATCAACAATCAAGATCATCAAGTAAACACTCATGCATTGAAAATAAATACACTTAAAAAGGCTTAGTTGTTGTAGGAATGAAAACAATAGCTCCCTTACAAGAGTTCCTCTCATGATGTTTCACAAAACCTATCAACAATCAAGATCATCAAGTAATTATAATAAAAACAATAAAGCATATAAATCTATTCAAAGCATTAGAACAAGAAAAAAATGCTACTATGATCTATTTGGAGTGAGATCAATTATCCTAAGAACAAAGTAACACATAAACAAAAGAATTCTAAATCTAAACTAGAGAATGGAAACTGATGTGAAAATAAAGCTTGATTCTTATTCCATCATAAGTTGGACACAATGCTCTAGGAGTCCTTCTTTGAAATGGAGGAGGCACTCCTATTTATACAAAAAATTAAGATAACTTAGATCCAAAAATCTCTCCTAGATCCACAAATGTCTCATTTGGTTACAACCATGTGCTCACACCTATCAAGTGATATCTCTACAAATCCTCTCACAAATCTCTCTTTCATGATTAATCTCCATCCAAGATACTTGAGTAAATCTCCAAATCTTCATCAAATCTT
>JASDQU010752017.1:5340-16301 GCA_032191745.1 Picea mariana
AGAGTATTTGGACAAGTTTGTCATTGTCTTTTTGGATGACATTCTTATATATTCCAAGTCAGAGGAAGAGAATGAACATCATTTGAGGATGTTTTTGAAAGTATTAAGGGAGCATCAGTTATATGCCAAATTGAGCAAGTGCTCATTTTATCAGAAACAGATTCATTATTTGGGGAATATCATTTCAAAGGATGGGATAGTAGTGAATCCTGAGAAGATAGAGGCCATTAGAGAATGGTTAGCACCGAAGAATGTGGCAGAGGTGAGATCATTCATGGGTATTACAGGCTACTACATAAGATTTATTGAAGTATTCTCAAATATTGCACACCCAATCACTTCTTTGCAAAGAAAGGGAGTGAAGTTTCAGTGGACACTGGATTGCGATAAAAGTTTCCAACACTTGAAACAATTATTGACAAGTGCTCCAATATTAAGGATCACATACCTAGAAGAAGACTTCATCGTATGCACCGATGCATGTAATGAAGGACTTGGTGGAGTTCTCAGTCAAAATGGGTTTTCCATATGTTATGAATCAAGGAAGTTGAAGGATCATGAAAGAAACTATGCCACTCACGATTTGGAGTTGGAAGCCATAGTGCATGCATTGAGGAAATGTAGACACTACCTCATGGGAAAGAGGTTTGAGATAAGAACAAACCACAATGGTCTGGAATATTTATTTGATCAGCCAAATCTAAATTCTAGACAAAGCAGATGGTTAGAATTTCTAAGTGAATATGACTTTGATATAAAGCATATTAAGGGAAAAGAGAATAAAGTGGTTGATACACTCAGTAGGAAGGTGCATGAATTACATGCTACATCCATTAGCATGTACCAAACTGATATTAAAAGAAAAATTTTGGAGGCTGCAAATGCATATCTACAGTACAGAGAATTGGTAGCAATGCTACAGCAGGGTAAGATGCTTCAGAAGGTGGATAATTATAAGTTGGGAATAGATGGAATACTGTTGCGCAAGAACATGATTTTTGTTCCAAATGTCTGGGACTTGAAATGTATGATTTTGCATGAAATGCATAATGTTCCTTATGCAGGGCACCCTGGATATCAGAAAACTGTGGAAGCGATCAAGAGCCATTACTTTTGGCCAAGTATGAAGAAAATTTTCACCGAGTACATCGCTAGATGTATGGAATGCCAGAAAGTGAAAGTTGAGAATAGGCACCCAACAAGGTTGTTGCAACCTTTAACCATTCTTGAATGGAAGTGGGAAGTGGTGACAATTGATTTTATTATGGGATTGCCTAGAACAGGCAAGCTGCATGATTCGATCATGGTGGTGGTGGAGAAGCTTACGAAAGCTTGCCATTTTATTCCATTGAAAACTACGCACAAGGTAGAAGAGGTTGCTAATATTTCATGAAGGAAGTGGCACGATTTCACAGGATTCCTGAAACAATTGTGTCTGACAGAGACCCAAAATTCACCTTGAATTTCTGGAAAGGATTGCTCAAAGGATTCAGAATGAATCTGAACTTTAGTATAGCTTATCATCCTGAGTCTGATGGACAAATAGAAAGGGTGAACAGGGTGATAGAAGATATATTGAGAATGTCTGTGATGATCAAACCATCGAAATGGGAAGACTACCTACACTTGGTAGAATTTGCGTACAAGAATGGGTATGAGGCATCATTGAAGATGAGCCCATTTGAAGAACTTTACGATATAAAGTGCAATATTCCAGTGAGTTGGTATAATCCTGCTGATAGGATAGTAGTTGGGATAGAGTTGCTCAGGGAAATGGAGGACCAGATGACAAAAATTAAGCATAACTTAAAAGCTGCCCAAGACAGATAGAAAATTTATGTCGATAAGAACAGAACCCACAGAGAATTCAAAGTGGGTGATCATGTTTTCCTGAAAGTGAAAGCTCATAGGATTTCCCTGAAGTTGGGAAGCTGCACCAAGTTGGCAGCTAGATTTTGTGGGCCTTTTGAAATCCTAGAGAGGATTGGTCCAGTTGCTTATATGATTGCATTTCCTACATCTATGTCTATTCATAATGTCTTCCATGTATCATTGCTAAATAAATATATACCTGATGCTAATCATGTTATTGATTGGAATGTGATTCAGGTGGAGCAAGAAGGCACTTTTCAAGTGCATCCGATGCGCATTTTGGACCGGAAATTCAAACAGCTCTGGAACTGAACCATAGGGATTGTAAAGGTTCAATGGACCTGGTATGGTCCGGAGGATGCTACTTGGGAGCATGAAGATACAATGCGTACAGAATACCCACATATTTTTGAATATTTTTGAAAACTCTATTATATATGGGTGTATGATGCACTAAGGACAGTGCATAAATAAGGGGAGGGGATTGTAATATCCCTCGGCTGAACACAATTGTAAATGTAATATAAATATACTTAAGCTGGTGAGTTGTTTTGACCCCATTTGGTAATGCACGTCATGTGGCATAGTGCGCGCATGAACTGCATAGTAAAATGATGTAATATGCACATCCCAGGATACCGTGCACAGTAACTAAGGTGCGCACAGTATGGAGGCCAACGAGCCTCATGTATATGATATGTGTTATAGGCTAGTGAGCCGGATATTATAAGCTACGATGCTTATGTTTTGGTATTAGTATGGAACACCTAGATGTCAAAGGGAATTGCGCCTACTTTGTACATGACTCATAATTAATATAAAATACATCACTACACATAGAACGACCATGATAAAAGTGATGGGGGACTAAACTTCGCCAGTTAGGGAAAGGGAGGGCCAAAAGTCAAGGGAATATTATATTAATATTTCCTAAAGCATAACGTATGGATAATTATTTTTATCCTAAGTTCTAAAGTTGGGGACAAGTGGACCAAATTAACTTCCGATATGACAAGTGTCAAGTTGGGGACATGCATTCATATCGTGGGGGACTTAGCGCATTTGGTGACTTTTCACGGGATAACTTACCAGCAGCCTGACCATCATTCTCGCCATCACTTTCACGAAGAGTTCATAGTGATTCCTTTCCACACTCAATTATCGAGTCAATGTTTCCATGACCATTTTCACTCATGCATTCTGTTATCCTTGAGACAACCATTTCACCATTCTGGAGCCTATTCCCATAGCCCTTTTCGGTTTGTGTACCTAGTTAGCTTGGAGTGGGATTGAAGAAGTGGTTTGTTAGACTCGTGATAAATTCTTTGAGTGAGAGAATTGTTGGGGATTGATTCCTGAAGGTGATAAATTGCAAATAGAGCACTCTGAGACTTCCGGTCTGACCTATTGCTGAAGCCCTAGAAGGGAAGTGGGGCAGCCGAGGGACTGTTGAGCATAGAAGGGGCACACTTCCTTGGGTGGGACAGGCATGTGGGGAATGAGAGGTTGTAGGTTTTTAGTTGAGTGAGCACCTGAGACAGAGTCTTTCCTATTGTCCATGAGCCTTAGCCTGGATAGGAACCCTTTACCCTGGGTGGAGTTCAGTCCCAGCTCGGGGGTGACTCACTATTGAGAGTGATGAACAGTGTAGTCTATGGCTGGGAGGTTCGTGGATGGCCTGTACATAGTTGGTGACAATATTTCTAAGATAAGTACCAATTGTATGATAAAATGATATGTTGCTTTGTTATTTACATGCCTATGTTACGGTTTATCATATATGTGATTATAATTTCCTGTATGTTTATGGGTAATTCCTTGTAAATGCCGCATATTTATAGTTACCGTTATTTCAATATAAAATTCGTATGTTACAAAAAGTAATTGTTTGTTTATGTTTATATGTAAATCTTCCGCAAGAGTGTTGTATGTATATGTTTTAGTTGCATGCAATTTAAAGAGTAAATTTATGTGGCATAGCTCAGTTGACTACTGGGTATGTTACTATATGTTCCATAGTAAGGGAATGAAAGCATTCCCTAGAGTATCATGGTCCGGCCTGTTGTGGCTAGGAATGTTACTGAATGGTGTCAGAGCATGAGTGGTTTCTCTAGAGTGGAGTACTCCGTCCTGTTGGTGGCCAGGGGAACATTACATTTGGGACAGGGTCATTCGCTATTGGCGAGGGATTCTTATCTTTCTTTTCCTTAATGGTATTCGTTGCATGCTTAGTAGGAGAGTCTTCTTTGGGAGGCTGAGAAAGGATTTCAGACTCTTCTATTTTCCTTTTGGACTGGAGGTTGTATTATTTGGGACTGGTATTGGCCTTTTCTCCCTTGCTTAGATCATTTATTTGACTGTTCAAGAGGGATTCCTCGTATGCGGATTGAGTCAAATGGGGAAATGGAGAGGTGTCTCCAATATACTGAATTTTAGGTTCAAGCTCCTCTTCTTCCCTTTCCTCATCAATAACAAGGTTATTTTGAAGGGGAGTCTGGATTTTCTGATCGCTTCTATATCTATCCCTCTGCTCCTTTGACATAATCTGAGGAGAATTTTTATTCAGCCTCCTAAAGATGCCTCTATTATCAGTATTTGGGACATTCTTATAACCTTGCTTCCCTTCGAATTTCACCTTCTCCATTTCTGCAGACAGGGAATTCACCATCTTGGTTAATTCATCTACGTGAGGGTAGCATGTAGAAGAACCAGAGGTTGAGGCCTCAGATCTTCCTCTTCCTCTGTCTCTGTCGGATTTTCTCCTAAGTCTATCAACTGCCAATACATTGGATTCTACTTCCAAGGCTGCATCTTGCATATGAGCTAGGGAAGTAGCTCTTCTTTCCCTGAGCAGGAGGCAGAAATCGGGGTCAAAAGAACTAGCATAAGTGATTTTGGCAGAGGCTTCTATAGGCTTTATCTCAGCAGGGATATTACTATACATCTTGTTGAATATTTTGGAGAAATCAGAAACATATTCTCCCTCTTTTCTCTCCAGGGACCCAAACTTTGTGATATAATACATAAAATCTTTGTTATCCCCTCACTACCTCAAGAAAACATCATCTAAGGCTTCAATACCAGCAATATATATAGGGTTTAATCCCCTAAACCACTTCCTAACCTCACCATAAAGGATTTGGACAAAGTCTCTCATCCATACGTCTTCCTTTTCAATATTTAGATTGTTTGCATAACTGTAGAAGGAAGCAAGGTGCTCTTCAGCAGTTATGTCTTCTTCTCCGATGAACTTAGGCATATATTTTAGGTAATCCCCAGAAGGGAGAGAGTTCATCAGCTGAGGTAGGACCAGAGGGGCATATCTTGCAGCCACTATGGCATCCATTCTATTTCCAAGGGGATTAGCACCTACCATAGGGATATGAAGTGGAAGAGAATTAGGAGGAGAAGGGGTTCGAACTGGGGAGACTGGGATTGAGCCTCTGGGAGGAAAGGGAAGCAATAGAGGATTCAAAGAAAAGGCCAAAGGGCCTGAAGGAAAAGAGGTTTCTCCATCTTTAGCAGCAACAATAGGATGAGGAGTGGTAAATCCCGGGGTGGAAAAATCTTCAGACACACTGGGTCTAAACCACAGTACAATTTTAAGAGAAAGAGGAGTGACAAGGTTTTCTTCCTCCAATCCCAAACCAGACTAGGAGGGGAAAACTCAACAAGAACAATCCCAAAATTTAAATTTCGGGAAACTCCAACATAAGGTATAATAGTGGAATGAGAAGCAGAAATTGGAGTTTCTAAAGAAGGGTAGTGGAAATTATCAGAAATACCTGGTTCAACAGTAGAATTACCTTCTTGAAGGGCCTTTTCCTTTCTGACAATTTTATTTGGGTCAACTTCAGGTGTTTCTAAAGGCAGTTGTGGAGTAGACCTCATGTGTCTGCTTCTAGAAGCCATAACTGAAACAGTGAAGTCGCCGGTGGATCTGCCTCAATGGAGTCACCATAGTGGAGTCGCTAGGTGCACAGTTGCAATCTTTAATGTACTAAGTTCTGATGCACCTTCAGAACTAGTAATCTTTGTCATTCAATCCCAGGGAAAATCTTCAATTTTGTCCCCGACAACGGCGCTAGAAATGTTATCACCAGAAGTCACCTCTGGATTGCGGCAGAGGTAAGCCCAATACCCATCAGTTTGTATGTCACAATGAATAAATTTAAGGGTGGTCTAATGGACACAGTATCAATATTATATCGTTCTAACTCATAAAATTGGGTTAGCACGCATAGGCAAGTGAGGTCTTGATATAACTTCAGTCAGTAAATTTTAGTATGGTGGTGAGTAGGGGGAAGAATTTGAGGAGAATGAAATGGTCTGCTGTGGACATCCGGTCTTCTGGTAGCCTAAGGAGGAAAATCTTCAAATACAAGATCCTCTTGAATTCAAAATTTCAAGAAACTGAAACTGCTATGACAGTACTACAATCAAACATACATTACAATACAGTCACAATGAATCGACTGGATAATCCATGCTCGATCTCTTGACATCAGAGGAAAAAGAAACACACGAAACTGGTTAAAACTGGTTGTAACGTCACCTTGATCAAAACTCCATCACAAAAACACAACTACCCTCGACTAGATCCTCCATGCTCGAGTGTTTTAACGTAACAGTTACACAAAGATGAAAGGAAACTGACTTTCATTAAACAAGAAGTCTCAAATACATATCATAACCAAAGAACCATAGGCTTTGCTAAAACTTTACAAATCGAGAGCTTAGCTCAACCATTGACACTTACAAAATATAAAACATGAGTATATATACTCAGAACTACTAACGTCCCCCAGGGATGCAATTGGACCCATGCATTCAAAGATTTGTGTTTCTTCTCCTTTTGTTAGACTGCACAGGCTTTCCATTGTCAGACACAAATCTAAGACAGTATGGGTTTTATAGGAAAATTTCATGACAGGGTGACCTTGGCTGACAGCCCACCTCCATGACCGGTGCTTCCATGCTTCCTATTTATGGTTGAAACAAGGTTTCAAGAACCTTCTTCAACTTCATTAACTGCCTTTATTAGGATCATGATGAGCCCAAACGTCCATGAATGCTCTTAAGAGGCGCTCCTGACTTGTTGAGTTAAACCTAGCACCTTGAAACCATGTTGCCTTCCTCTGCTGTTAATACAAACTGTCTTGACCCCTTTGGCATGGCTCTTTTCAATCGCCCCATGTGACTACAGGCCATGACCTCACGCTTGTCCCACATGATGTTTCGGGGTTTCTCATTTCGGGAGTTTTCATCCCATCTTGGCTTCAATATCGCGATGCCTGAAATCGTGAAATAATCGCTGAGATCGGCGATTAGACTCGCTTCAAAATGGATGTCCACGATCATTCCATTGACAATACAAAATGTTGAATATGCGATGAGCGCTAGCCCATTTTCCCGAACCTTCTTCCTTTATGATCGGGTGCTAGGACCATGGGTCCAATTTCTGGGAGGTTTCACGATTTTGCGTTTCAGGAGAAAGAGATGTAGCTCCTGGGAAACCTGTGATTCGTGAAATCAAGAAATCAGAATTTTGCATTTTGGGGCTTCGGGATATGGGTGCACTTGGCGATGAGAACCCCGAACTCCTGATTTCCAAAATCACCGAATTCAAATCAACGACCCTCTGCTTCTCACAAACAGATGACCTAGATCTTCCTCTTCGAGAATCAGGATTTCGTGATCCTTGATGCATAATCTCTCAACATTTGAAATCTCGATTCCCACACTCACTTGATTCCATATAAGACCACTCTCAGTGTTGCGTCCAACAATAATGAAGACTTGGATGGCACGACTAGGACTTGGGAAGAAACAAAGACTCGGTAATAGAGGTAAAAAGAGAAGTAATCAGCCATAGGGGGAACAAAAAATCTCAGGGTCGATATCTCTTAGGCAAACTTCGACAAGGAAAACTAGTTGACCAAAGGATGAAATCAAACAACAAAGGAAAATATACACTAGGAGGAGAAATCTATGATTGGGTCTACACAAAAGGGCGGAAAATACAGGCAAAATCACAAACCTAGGCCAAAATCAACACCCACCAGAACATGACAAGCTTAATCGCTAACACAAATCATTGGTCAAGCTTTTTCAATGGTATCCCCTTGCTTGGATCAAATTTTATCATTTTTTCCTCCCTAATCTTATGTACAGGAAGAAGGTCTTAGTATTATGTCTTGTTTGAAGGTTCAAGAACCTAAGTATAATTCATTTCCCTTGATCCAAACTTCAATTTAAAAAAAATATGTGTGAGATTTAAAATAAACCTCTTAACATATAATGAGGGTAGATATTATACTAAACCTTGTTGAAAACTAAGACAAGCTAATTTTAAAGAAACATCGTTTTTGTAAACCTATCCCTCTCTAAATATATCAACATATCTTTTGGTCATTCCAATCTCGTATCGCGCCATGCTCTTCAATGATACTACTATACCTCATCACGACCTTTTGATTGTCTGTGAAATCATTACTTTTAACATGTTATTGTCCCCGAATTCAGGTCAAGGTTTCATGGTAGGCCATAGGATTACATGAGTCTCTTTGTTTTTAAGCCTCATGTTCTCTATTTTACGAGAGGTAATCAATATTTCAAGTGATGGATGGTTTTAGGACATCCTTATCTCCTTCAGTTTTCATTTTTCATTAGGTATGTTTGTCTAACTTCCTCCGTTACTTATGGGTTTAGTTTGTTGTGTCTATAGTGTTCTTACCTGCACAAAAACTACCTGTCTTTTTTTTGGTCCGCCTTAGTTGCTAACCCTTCCAAAACTCTTATGTCCCCTGTAGTGAGAATAGAGTCAAACGGGATGCAAACATTACTAACTTATGATGACGTGACTGATAAGCTCTCCAAGGTTGGTTGGTTAGGGTTTGTACATTCGTTCAAGGGATTTAACATCGAAGTGGCCAGAACATTTTCCAAAATTTTTGATGGTACCAAGGTTAGGGTTGGGGATGTTCATTTGAAGGTTGATGAGGAATTTTTCTCTCAGGCCACGAGTCTTCCTCAGTTAGGGGATAAGTGGTTCAAGAAAATGAAAGTGAAAAATATGATGTGGCAGTCTTTGCTGGCATCAAAATGTTCACGATACCACATTAAGGGTATGTCAATAGAACTCTTTCATAGAATATGGCACAATCTCCTGTTGATAATTAAATAGTTTGTTACCTGTGAAGGACACTACAACCTTGTTTTCTATTTCCACATTCAATTGCTCATGACCTTTCATGGGTTTCATTTAAACCTACCCTTTTATCTACATAGGAGTTTGCAAACAAATTCTAAATTTTACCAGCAACCGAGTCAAAAACCTGAAACCAGTCTATTTCATCATGGTTTCATTTGTACCTTAGTTTAATTTCATCTTACTAGCACATAGGACAACTAGGAAAACTTTATTCTAAGAAATCAATTCTTACTCGAGCATAATGACCCTATCATTGATTTAACTCGAGCCGCCGAAGAATCTGATTCTCCACAAACTTTGCCTTAGGAGGTTCATATTGCGATCCAACTCCATCATGATCCCATTATGTCTCTCGATGGGCAAGCATAAATAATTCCTGTAGCACGGGTGACACAAAAAAGAAAAGGGTTTGTTCCCAAAATGTCTCTAGAAACAATCCTCAACCAGTTGAAGAACCATTCATTGGGTTATCTTGATCAACAGGAATAGCCCATGTGTCCAAATATTGATGAGAGACCCAAGGAATAGGGTAAATGAACCAGACAATTCCAGGATATCTGTGAGATTGATTTTAAGAATAAAAGGGCAGGTCGCATTTTGTCTAGAATGATTAGAAATAAACATAGACAAAGGGAGAGCCCAATTCGAATGATACAAGTAGTAGATCAAGGTTATTCAAAAAATACAAGTGAAGATTGTGAAGAAGACAATAACATTCAATGTGACTTTGTTTAAAATATTCCTCCCTTCCTTCAAAATTGTGATGGGTTCTCAGGCATTCAGGCTGATTTAAAAGAAAAAACTTGTTCAAGAAAAAACCTTGGATATAGACCAACAATAGTCGATCCCAAATTTGGAACCTGAGTATTGTCATGAATTCCTAGCATGGGCTTAGAGTTATTACTTGGATGTCCCATATTTACAAATGCGCCTCAACAAGGTAATGAGACAAAATAGGGAACTTGAAAGGTGATGCAGGAGCGTCGTCATCAACGTTCAATGAGTTCAAGTGGAGGGCAAATCAACATCCAGTGTGCGCATTCAAACTGTTTTGGATCCCAAGGAGAGAGCGTCATCTTAATATTTTGAAAGTATTATAATGAAAGACCCTGTAATGTTTGGAGGCTTGAACCATTGTATGAGATCATGGAATATTGTAATTATCTTAATTAGATGTAGGAATGTACATATATCGAGCATCGACTCATATCTGGGTTGTAATTACCCATTTATTGTAATAATCCTAGTGGTAGAATAATTTAATTATGATGTGAAATCACTCTAGAGTAGTCTCTAGGAAGGCTCGAGAAGTCCCTCCATGTATAAGTATGTGTAATCTATGCCCAAATGAGGCTGCTGAGAATTGTTATTTGCTTCTAAAAAGTATTGCAATTTGTTGCTAGAGTTTATTTTTATCTTGTTGAAGAATAGAAGAAGCTAAGAGTTTCAAGAACCTTTTGTAAATGTTTTGCTGAAGGAATATAATAGAAGGATTTTTACTTCAAATGCCTAAGTTTTCTTATCTATGAGTCAACTGGGTAATGTTGTGTTATTTTCTTTTTTTGTTTTACATGCCTGTGTGTGCATTTTATGGTTAAGTGAATGAACTTGTGATGTTCTGTAAGTTTCAATTATTTCTCTTCTAAAAAACTGGGGCAAGGAGTGAATGGTAGCCATACAATGAGTGCGAAGGAAGATTCATTTTCAGACTCAATAGCTCAGGAGAGATAGAGTGAAACTTCATAGAGTGAGTGCGAGAAGTGCACATATATTTGTTTGAGTATAAAATATCGAGAAGACCCATGCAAGGCATGCACAGGTCCAACACTTAGTCAAGTGTTGAAAGAGTCTCAAAGAGGACAAGCGCAAGGAGTGC
>JASDQU010752017.1:16364-37680 GCA_032191745.1 Picea mariana
TCTTTCGGACTTCGTATTCAAAAAATTTCGAGTGTGTCATGGAGGAGATGATTTTCCTGAAGTCTCAGGGTCCAGAGTGAATCTGGATCTTCCATTTGTGAGGAAATGTATCTGCATATCTAGTGTGGTTTGGAAGTTTGACTATATGACGGGTTTGAAGTGTGGAAGTGAGAGCATGAGGATTCCTCGAAGATCTGAAGCCAGAGCAGATCCTGACCGTTGGCATCAAAGTCACATGTCAATAGATCTCACAGTCCATAGATCTGACACTTCAGAGGAAATTAAGTGTAATTTTTCTTGGGTCGAGAACTCCCGAAGGCCGGAGTAGATCTCGATCGTCCATTTACAAGGACAGGTGGAACATTGATCATAAGCCTTTGCGAGTTTGCTAGTTCGGAACTATGGAGGATTTGAGTTGTCATGTTATGGAAAGCTATGAAGTCCGGAGCGTAGAGTAAAGTTTGATCATTGATCTGATGTAAGTGTTAGCCATCGGATCCGCGAGTTTGAAGTTCGCGAGTTTGGGGGTATTTCATGTTGGAGTGGGTAAACTTTGTGGATTCCGTAGTCCCAAAATACCCATGAGACATAGATCTCGAGGCACGTTAATAGTTGTCGATCTCCACTGGTGTTCGGTTGTTCATTAATTTGACGTTTGGGAAGACTGTTGTGTATTGTAGTTGGAACTCCCAAAGCCCGAAACTCTGAAGTGGTAGAGTTCCTACCATTTAATAGGTTTAGCCCACATACTTGGCCCAAGGTCACGTGGATTTCTCCACTGACTAGATAAGACCCTTGCAAACTTGAATTTGTGCGTAGGGAAAGGGAAGAAGGCCCATGACACATATTTTTTAGAGTTTAGAGAGGACCAGTGAGATAATTCATCTCCCTACCGTGAACGATCCTAGACCAGAAGGTGGTGGGGGTTTGCATCAAGTGGTATCAGAGCCTGAATTGATCTTTGTGTGAAAAACAAATTGAGGTCATGCCTCCAAGGAGATGCAGAGATATACATGTAGCTAATGAAGCCATGGGATAATATATAAGACAAATTTGTGCAAGGTTGGAAGACATGGAGACAGTGCAAAGAAGAGCACCTAATGCCGGTGATGTCATTGAAATTGAAAATGAACATGTCGAAGAAGAAGAAGTTGTAGGAGAACAAGAAATGGAGGAACGACTGTTGAGAGCTGTTGTCAAGCTAGGAAACAGAGATAAAATAGAAGTCTCAATGTATGAAGGTAATTTAAACATAGAAGAATTACTTGACTGGCTAATTTCTATAGACAAGTACTTTGATTATGAAGATATTGATGATGAGAAGAAGGTAAATCACACAGTAACCATATTGAAGGGACATGCAGCGTTATGGTGGGAGGAATTCCAAGCTGACAAAAGATGCAAAGGTAATCCCAAAATTAAGAATTGGGATAGAATGGTAGATAAGTTGAAGGCTAAGTTCATACCCAAGGATTATTAGATAAGTCTATTCAAGAAGCTACAGAACCTGAGACAAAAATGTTTGTCGGTGAAAGAGTACATCGAAGAGTTTTAAAAGCTGAACATAAGAGTAGGACATAGAGAGAATGATGAAGAGAAAGTTGCCAGGTACATTAATGGCCTGAGATATGAAATCCAGAATGATATTAACATGATGACAATGAGAACGGTGGAATATGATTATCAGGTAGCCCTGAAAACATAGGAAAATTTGGCAAGGAAGTAGATTCAAAGGAACATAGGAAAGAGTCCTAACAGAGGCAAAGGAACCATCAAGGAAACGTTCTAGAAGCCCAAAGAAGAAGTTGGAAGATATCACAGTCAGACAGAGAGAGGAGGAAGTTGTATAGGAGGAAACTATGGAGGAAGAAACTCTTTCCCCGGAGGAAGAGGAAGAGGCAGAGGAGGAGAAGTGAAGTGTTACGCTTGTGGAAAAAACATGAAACATGTCTTTAGAATGTCTCGAGAGGAAGAATACATGAGGTGGAGAAGCTCACATTTATGAAGCACAGAAGAAGAGTGTGGAGACAGAGATTAATGCAGAAGTAGTGAAAGAAGGAAGATCACTCATGATGAGGAAAGTACTCATAAATCCATAGAAAGAGGCATGAGAACCAGTCTAGAGGAATAGTTTGTTCACAACTGCTTGCAAGACCAGAGATAGGGTATGCAAGGTGATCATATAAAGTGTAAGTACTGATAACTTGGTATCCACGGAAATGGTGGAAAATTTGAAGATGGAGACGATTGCACATTCGAATCCGTACAAACTTTCATGGTTGCAGAAAGGACATCAAGTCATTGTAAGTCGACAATGTAAGGTTGAGTTTAAGATATGCGGTTATAAGGATGAATTTCTATGTGATTTTATACCCATGGATGTTTGTCATGTTCTGTTGGGAAGACCGTGGAAATATGATAGGAATGTCATACATGATGGGAGGAAGAATACTTATACCCTTGAGAAGAATGGGTGTAAGAACATTTTGTTTCCAATAGAAGATAAAGGAGTCAAAGAAGAAGCTAGTCCAAGTATAATTCTCATGAGTGGTAAGGAATTCTTGAAATAAGTAAAGAAGGACCAAAAATTACAGTTTGTTGTTGTAGGTAAACCGAGAGTCATTCTCACAAGCACTTCTATGAATGATTTACCTGTAGAAGTCCAAGAGCTATTAGATGAGCTTGTTGATATTGTGGTGGATGAATTGCCTCACTCTTAACCACCCATCATGAGTATCAGTCACCATATTGACCTTATTCCAGG
This sequence comes from Picea mariana, assembly GCA_032191745.1. NCBI lineage: Eukaryota > Viridiplantae > Streptophyta > Pinopsida > Pinales > Pinaceae > Picea > Picea mariana. The sequence continues at coordinate 19,129 of JASDQU010752017.1, forward strand.
AGAAATGTTTCCAAATAAAGAAGCATACAGATTGACCCCTCGAGAAAATGAATAGGTCAAGAATCAAGTCCAAGAATTGTTGGATAAAGGTTTGATCAGGGAAATTTTAGGTCCGTGTTTTGTAACAACTGTGCTGAGTACAAAGAAGGATGGAGGTTGGATAATGTGCACAAATTCTAGAGTCATCGACAAGATTACCATCAAATATAGATTTCCTTTACCCAAAATGGATGATTTAATGGATTGCTTGAGTGGAGCTAGTTATTTTTCCAAGATAGACTTTAAGATTGGTTATCATCAAATAAGGATGAGAGAGGGATATGAATGGAAGGAAACATTAAAAACAAATGAAGTATTGTATGAGTGGCTTGTTATGTCGTTTGCCTTAAAAAATTCCCCAAGCACGCTTATGAGATTGATAAATGAAGTACTCAAAGACTTTACTGGTAAGTTTGTGATTTTTTTATTTAGATGACATTCTAATCTTTAATAAGACTGAAGAGGATAATTTGAGACATTTGAAGATGGTGTTGAGGAGTTTACAGTAGGATAAGTTGTTAGTGAATTTGAAGAAATGGTCTTTTATGAAAACAAAACTTTTATATTTGGGGTTCGTAATCTCTTCAAACGAATTGAAGATGGATCTAGAGAAGGTCAAGGAAATAAGAGATTGGCCTTCTCCAAGAATCATGTTTGAAGTAAGAAGTTTTCATGGGTTGGAGAGTTTTAACAGGAAATTCATGAGGAATTTCAGTGGTATTTGTGCACCTATACTAGACACCATAAAGAAAGAGAATAAATATTTTAATTGGGCAGAAGAGGTCGAGAATGGATTTAGATTATTAAAAGAAAAGATAACAGAACAATCTATTCTAGTTCTATCAGATTTTAAGAAGACTTTTAAGGTTAAATGTGATGTAGTGGAGTATCCATTGGAGCAATTTTAAGTCAAGACAATAAGCTTGTTTCTTATTTTAGTGAGAAGTTGAATGATGTTAAGAGGAAGTATTCCACATATGACAAGGAATTTAATGATGTAATTCAAGATTTGAAAAAATGGAGACATTATCTTATTCCGAAAGATTTTTTTTTTATATACTGACAATCATGCTTTGCAGTTTATAACCAGACATGATAAATTGAATCAAATACATGCCAAATGGGTAGAGTTCATGAAGAATTTCAATTTTTTTATTAAACATATTAGTGGAAGCACTAACAAAGTTGCATATGCTTTGAGCAGGATATCTTTGATCTTGCATGAATTCCAAGTGGAGACCTTAGGATTTGAACACCTCAAGGAGATGTATCAAGAAGAACCTGATTTCAAAGAATCTTATGAAGCATGTGAGAACCATTTACTAAGAGATAGAAGTAAGTGGATGGGGTATCCAATCCAAGGCAGACCGTTGTTCAAAGGAAGTCAATTGTGTATCTAGAAATGCTCGATGAGGGATAATTTACTAAAAGATAAGCATAATGGAGGGTTGGATGGACACTTTGGCCATGATAAAACATATGCGCAGTTGAGTTGTTCATACTATTGGCCAGGAATGAGTTTTGATGTGAATAAATTTGTGGACAGATGCAAAATATGCCAATATGAAAAAAGGAAAGAAATAGAACAATGAATTGTATCAACCATTGCCTATTCTAGACAAGCCGTGGGATGCTATAAGTATGGACTTTGTTTTGGGATTGCCAAGAACCCAATATTTGTGGTAGTAGATATATTTTCAAAGATGGAACATTTCATGTCACAAAACCAATGATGCTACTCACATAGCTAAAAAAATTTTCAAGGAAATTGTGCGAATACATGGGCTGCCAAGGAGCATAGTTTCAGACAGAGATACTAAATTCATGGGACACTTTTGGAGAACCTTGTGGAAGAAGATGGGGACAATTTTGTATTTCAGTTCAGCATATCATCCTCAAACGGATGGACATAATGAGGTGGTGAATCGAAGTTTAGGGAACATGTTGAGGAGTTTAGTCACTGAACATAACAACCAGTGGGATCAAATTCTGCCCCAAGTAGAGTTTACATATAATGACTCACCAAATAGGAGCACTATTAAAAGCCCATTCCAGATAATATATGGGATGCATTCAAGAGAAATTTCAGAGTTGAGAGATTTGGGACGAGATGAGTTATGAATCATAGGAGGAGAGGATTTTGCTGCAGAGATGCATAAGTTGCATGATCAGATCAAGGGACAACTACATAATAGCATCCATAAATACAAAATAAGAGTATACCAGAGAAGAAGAGAGGTTTATTTTGAGATTGGAGATCAAGTTTTAGAACACCCAAGGAAGGAAATATTTCCGAAAGGGAAATATAACAAGATGAAGATGAAAAATATAGGACCTTATAAGATCCTCAAAAAATTTGTTGCAAATTCTTATGAGATTGAATTGCTAGAGGACATTAGAATATATCCAATATTCAATGTAGAATACCTACACCCTTACAGTATTGATGATACAGAATAGATAGATGACCAAAAGGAGATCCAATGGAAGAAACAGATGCCCATAGCATAGAAGCCACAAATAGAGAAGATCTTAGATCAGAGAATTAGTAAGAAGACCAGAAGGAAAGTGTATTATGAGTATATGGTTAAGTGGAAAGATCATTCAGTAGAAGATGCTCGTTGGATAACTCATGCTGATATCTAAGAGCATGGAAAAACATTGCAAGAGATCATGGACATGATTCCATGAATCTTTTTGTCTAGAGGAGTATGATGCAGGAGCATCGTCATCAACGTTCAATGAGGCTAAGTGGAGGACACCTCAGCATCCAACGCGCACATTTAAACTATTTTGGATCCCAAGGAGAGCGCGTCATCTTAATATTTCGAAAGTATTGTAATTAAAGACCCTTTAATGTTTGGAGGCTTGAACCATTGTATGAGATCACAACAGATTGTAATTATCTTAATTAGTTGTAGGATTATACAGATATCGAGCATTGACTCATATATGGTTTGTAATTACCCATTTATTGTAATAATCCTAGTGGTTGAATTCTTTAATTATGATGTGAAATAACTAGAGTAGTCGGTAGGAAGGCTCGAGAATCCCTTCCATGTATCATTATGTGTAATCTATGCCCAAATGAGGCTGCTAAGAATTGTTATTTGCTGCTGAAGAATATTGCAATTTGTTGTTGGAGTTTATTGTTATCTTGCTGAAGAAGAGAAGAAGCAAAGAGTTGCAAGAACCTTTTGTAAATTTTTTGTTGATGGAATGTAATAGAAGGCATTTTAGTTCAAATGCTTGAGTTTTCTTATCTATGAGTCAACTGGGTAATATTGTGTTATTTTCTTTCCATGTCTTACATGCCTATGTGTTCATTTTATGGTTAAGTGAATGAACTTGTGATGTTCTATAAGTTTAAATTATTTCTCTTCTGAAACACTAGTGCAAGGAGTGCACAGTAGCCATGCAAGAAGTACGAAGGCAGATTCATTTTTAGACTCAATAGCTTAGGATAGATAGAGTGAAACTTCATAGAGTGAGTGCAAGGAGTGCACATATACTTGTCTGAGTACAAAATCTTAAGAAGACCCATGAAAGGCATGCACAGGGCCAACACTTAGTCAAGTGTTGAAATATTCTCAAAGAGGACGAGATCAAGGAGTGTGCGGGAGGAATTTCTAAAAATATTCAAGTTTCAAGTTTCATTGAAGCACAAGCTCTGTGTCAGAGGTTTGAATCACTTTGAGTGATAAATCTCGGGAGGGATAGAAAAAAAATCGTTTGGAGGAAGAACCCTTTTATTTCCAAGGTCGAGTGGACGAGATTCACTCGAGGAGGATTCATATATTTCCTAGTCATCAGATATGGGACAATAGTGTGGGTAATAACCCATGAAATCCTTCAAACTTTATGTATTTGGAAGTTTTTGAGTGTGTGTCATTGAAGAGACGAGTTATTTGAAGTCTTGGAGTATGGAGTAAATATGGACCGTCCATTTGTGAGGACACGTGTCCACAAATCCAGTGTGGTTTGGAAGCCCGACTATCCGATAGGCTTGAAGTGTGGAAGTGAGAGAATGAGGATTCCCTGAAGCTTCGAAGTCAGAGTAGATCCTGGCCGTTAGCGCTAGAGTCACGTGTCAATAGATCTCAGATTTAAGAGATCTAACACTCCAGAGGAAATTAAGTGTAAGTTTTATTGGGTCAAGAACTCACGAAGGCCCAAAGGCTGGAGTAGATCTCGATCATCCATTTATGAGGATAGGTGGACTGTTGATCACAACCCTCCGTGAGTTCGCCAGTTCGACACTCTACAGGATTTGACGTGTTGTGTTATTGAAATCTTTGAAGCCCGGAGCGCGGAGTAAAGGTCAACCATTGATCTGAGGCAAGTTTTAGCCGTTCGATCCACGAGTTCAGAGTTTGCAAGTTTAGGGGTATTGTGTGTTGGAGCAAGTAAACTCCACGGATTCCAGAGTCCCAAAATACCTGTGAGTCATAGATCTCGAGGCACGTTAAGAGTTCTGATCTCCACCAGAGTTTTTCTATTCGCGAATTTGGCATTTGGGAATAATGTTGTGTATTCTAGTTGGAAATACCGAAGCCCAGAGCTCCATACTAGTGGTTTTCCTACCATTTAAGAGGTTTATCACACGGAATTGGCACGAGGTCACGTGGATTTCTTCGTTGATTGGATAAGACCCTCGTGAAGTTGAATTTGCGCGTAGGGAAATGCAAGAAGGCTTGAGACACATAGTTTTGAGGGTTCAAAGAGTACCTGAGAGCTAATTCATCTCCCTACTATGAACGATCCTAGGCTGGGAGGTCGCATGATCCCCAAGAGGTGGTGGGGGTTTGCATCAAAAGGGATAACCAAAAATTGAAGAATGAAACACAACAAAGCATGTCATGGGAAAGTAAAAATCCTAGAAACTCTAGAGATATTATCATTAAAAAATCAATGAATGTCAATATTATGATTGGATAAGAAATGCACACATCTTCAGTTTCAAATGCGTAATTTGGGTAACGTAATTTGTGTCTTCATTTCTCTTGATTTTTTTTTGTTTTAGCATTAGTTGTTTTTTTATTGTTGTTTTTTTTAGACTAGCTACATAATCATAGATTCTGTAGCTAGTATTAATTTAGTTTGATATGATTTCTAATTAAATTTTATTTGTATTTCATGTCTCTAAATAAACAGAAGGATTCTATCTACTCTTCCTAGCTATTGGATATCGTGGGGTGTTTTTTTTTATTAGTAATATAATCTATTTCAAAATAGTGTGTGATATATTTTTGGTTTCCATAAAAAAAATTGTACAAGTTGTTACAAAAGTTGTTATTATAAACTTTGATTAGGATTTGGTATTCCAACCTCTCTATTTTTAAAAGATTTACCTCTATCCTGTGTATATGAGAGCTAATCACCATTTTGTTTAAATACTCATTTTCTTTTGAAGTCAAGACATGGTGAAATTCTGGGACAATGGATCAGTACTTATTTTGAAGGATATTGAATTATACATTACTTAAGGATTTTTCCCTGTGAGTCTAATTGTTTTTCTTTCATTGTAATATCTGTCACTATAGTTCATATTATTCTAGTGATTAATCATGGATTGATTAAAATTCAGCTTTAGTCTATTTTTGACAATGCATTGTTAATTGATATCATTTATGTTTATGTTAATTATGTTCAATTTCTAATAGTTCATTGTCCCAGTTATTAAGATCCTTGTGATTGTATCATTTTGATGCAAGTATTAATTTATATTGAGTTTATTCGTATACTTTGAACTTTCAATAACTTAATTGTTCAATTGAAATTATTTTCTTATTGTCAAATGGTTTATTATATCTTCACAAAGGATCAGATTAAACAATTGTTCTTTCTACATCATAAATGAGATTTTAATTGTTAGTTGAAGTGWCTTTMTTCGAGTACTTTCATAATCTTGGTATTTCACAACCTTATGYCATAGATTCCTCTTAACAGACAGGTTGTTGGAGCAACTTTATACAAGAAGGMACAATCAAAAGTTCTCTTTAAATACTTGCCAGTTATAGGTTAGTGAGTTTCTTTTTGTTGTTTTGATTTAGTTTTTTTTTGTGAATGTAGATTAACATTTAAGCTTAAATGATTTTCTCATTTAAGTTAAAACATTATAATTTACATTTGTTTCTTTTCTCTTTTAGTTTCAAGATTAAAATTAGATTAGTAGTATGTTCTAGGTTAGTTTCCAATCTATTTTAATTTTTCTTGAGATTTGGTTCTCTTTTATAATCTTAGTTTTACAAGGTTTCTCGCAAATATTGTATCTTCTTATTTGCATATTTTGTATATAAAAAGTGTGAATAGTAAATGACTATAGTAGGTCTTTATTAATGACTAGTAAGTAATTTTTCTTTCGTATCTTATATTAGATCGATTTATCGGCTAATAGAATCGTTAAACTCATCAGGGTGAGTTACCTCAAATGACTTAGGTTAAGTTTGACAATCTCAGACCAGACTCTCCCTTCCAGTTGACGAGTTTTCACCTACACCCTTCAACACAACCCTAATTCTTTAACAGGAAATATAAAACCATTGACAAAAACTATGTGCCGAAAAAATTCCAAAAAATGGACACGATAATCGAGGTGACACAAAAAATGATGCAAAAATGTGACACATTTCGTGAGGAAAAAAAAACATTTATCGAGGGCACTACCCCTAAAAGTGGGGTCTGGTGCCCCCCCCTCAAACCCCCCTTCACGCCCGACGTAACATAGAAGACACTACAAGTAGTTGTGCAAACAGTATAACACATACCCAACACAAACTCACGTAAGGAAATGAAACCATGATGAACATGTGATCCACCTCACTAGATAGTAGCCCCAATGCGTTTGTGGAAATCCTGGCTGGAAAATTTGGCTGGCCCCTCTTGGGAATCATCTCACCCACATGCACATTTGCATCTCAGTCCTTGGCCTAGCAGGCTGATGGAAAAAAGTATGCCTCATCTCTGGAAGCCTCTCAAAAAATAAGAAAAACAACAATGAGGAAAAATGGAAGTTTGACCTCCCATGTATCATAGCATGACATCTGTCTAGTGCTATACAAAACTACGGGAAAAAGATTGCAGACCATTTGATGCACTGTGGCCTCTATACCAATGAATCAACATAATACAAAAGAGGTAAACTAATGCATTTCCCATCACTATTAAAGTGTGTTATGGTCGTCACTAACGGTGAGAGGAACCTAACCTCCTCTGCATCAAAAGAAGTGATCTGTAGTTGTCCACCAGATCCTGAAAATCAGTTGGGGAATGTAAATCAAGCCCAATATATCACTGAGAGTACATGAGCCGACTCTTTGTTGCAACCTCTACTGGGACATATGGGAATTGGGGAAAATCCTCCCCTCTCATGGATAGACCAGTGATAAAATAGATATCCTCCTCAGTGGAATGGTATCACTGATTAGGAACCACATGGAAATCTTGTTGATGGACATCCCATCGATGGATCAGGTGCATCAACAAGCTAGAGTGACCCTTCATGGATGTGGCCTCCTCATAGTGCTTAAGGAGGCCTACGCTCCTCAAGAGAACATGAGTCACTGCAGTAATAGGGTGAGGGTACAAATTCATCTCCCTCTCCCTTGACTCACATTCCCATACAACATTGTACATGTCCACCCTCTGCTCCTGTTTTTTCTACTGCTATCTCTTCTCACATCTCTGCATGATTAACATATGAAATACATCAGCCTCATTCATACATAAAACATAAAAAATATATATTGAATGGTAAATTTATCTATAAATACAAAAAAAATAACTTCCTTAAAAAATAAGTTAATTGCATTACCGGTGTGCCCAAAAAACAGTCACACACTGTAGGCGGTGCATATATATTGTGAGAATTGTCCACAGTGCATCAGTGTAAAGTAATGCATCGAACAAAATATGTTCTACTATATTATGTGGTGCATTGTAAAACAATACCGCACCAAGGTACTACACTACAACACATATGCATTGGTGAATTACATTTATCCTACGCACTGGTTAAACCAAAAAAACAAATTAAATCTTAATGCATGTAAAAAAAATTAGAAATTAGCAAAAAAGAAGTGTGTATACGTTCACTACACACATCAGTGCGTGTAATGAACATTGACACGCCGTCACATTAACTTTTCCAAATTTTTGAGTACGAAACTTTTTGTGGTGTGTTCTGTTCGTTACTATTGTACCACATACGATGCTACCAAAACGTTTTCGGGGTGCACCACAACATAATTTTACATTTCTTAGTGGTGTGTTTGGTAAACATGAATGCCCCGGTGCACATGTTTACCAATGCACTTCATAAAACTATATCTGATAAGGGTAGTGCACCATGTACTTTAATGACCCGGTGTGTTATCTATACTTTGGCACACCTCCCTACTAGTTATATACTTTTCTTCGGTGCATTGTTAAATTGACGCGCCGATGTGTTATGTTTACCAACACATCGCCAAGAAAGGTAACAAGGTACGTAGTGTGCCCTGTAAATTTATAGGCCGCACTGAGGCGGTGCAAGCCGAGCTCTTCAAACACACCGAGTAGTTTTTTTTCTTTTTCTACACTTAAAATTTCACTCAATTTCAAATTTTAATCCAGTAAAACTTAAGTTATGAAGAAACTAGGACATTACCTAGACAGTTTTTCGTCGAGGAGGCATGGTTGCAATGTACTAAAAAAAAACAAATTTTCCCATCATTTGGAAAAATTTGAAATTCACACACCGAGCAACAAATGAACGAAAGGAAATAAAGGAAAGAACCAAGATCATAGTGCTTCAAATAGGTAAAGGTTGCACCGGTGCTTTTGAGCTATACAACACTGAAAATGGTAAAAATAATTTTTACCGTCGGATTTTTTTTTTATAAAACCTTGTTCCGGTGCGCCCAATGACCAACCACATCGGGGAGTACATGTTTACTGAGTGCACCGGTTATATATATTTTTTAAACATCACAAGCACAGTGCATGTTTTTTTGGGCATGTGTGCGCATCGGTGCATTTACTACTACATAACACATCACCGTACATTTTTTGAAAAACTAAAATGGTGCAAATTTTTTTGTTTAAGCATGACACAGTGAAGTACAATAATAGATGCCCCAGTGTGGTAGGTTTTACATAGAGCACCGTTCAAATTTGGAAATTAAACCTAACACAGTGCTCTATATTGGAGCACTCGTGCACACTGGTGCGCATGATACAGTGGAGTGCACCGAACTATATTTTTCGATGTTATCTTACATTGGTGCGTAATTTGTTTTTATATAACCATATAACGGTGCGCTCTACTAATAGCACATTGGTTCTTCTAGTGTTAAGTTGTGCACCAGATCATTTTTAAATAATTCTATTATAGTGTGGTTATTGATGTAACACACCGGTATTTATTTCTTGGTGAATGAAAACAAAATCAAATTGCTTCTCAATGAAAAAAAAATTCCCTCTCCCTCTCCCTCACCTCTCAATCCCATAAAATGTTGTATAGGTCAACCCATTTTTTTGTTTTCTCAATCTCTACTGACGTCTCTGTATGATTAAGATTATGGCCCGTAATATTTTTTTATTTAACACTTGTACAGTGTGCTAAAAAATTAGCTTCACCAATGCATCTTTATTTACTGAGCACACCGATTTATATATTTTTTAAAACCTATCCACGGTGTAGCATTGTTTGAGAGAAACCATCTATCCCAATGCACTTATTTAATTAGCACACCGTCATATATTAAATTTAAAAAAATAACCCTACAACAGTGCACAATTGTTTAGAGAAACTGTGCGCCCCGGTGTGTCATTATTTCCGCAGTGCACTGGATAATATTTGTTTATTTGAAATAACCCTCCTATTGTGCCCTAGTTTTGAGGGAACCTATGCACCTATTGTATAAAAAACATCGGTGCATTATGTACTTATAAAAGCATTAGTGTAAAACATCTTCTAAAACCTCTTCCCACTCACCTCCACTAGTATCATCCTTTATAAACGAATTTTTGGGATATTTTTATAGGGGCATCTGCAAAAACCTCCACTGCAGGTTATTTTTCTTGTAGTGTGACTCCCATTCACCATTTCTCCTGGGACTTCTCCATTCAACGTTTCCAACTACGCAACACCTACCTCTATCACATACTTAATGACATATGGACCTAACCAATGCATCGTAAACTTCCCGGGATATTGCATGAACATTTTTTCGTATAACAACACTAAGTCTCCAACTTGAAACCTTTTATGTTTAATATTCCTATCATGCCATGCTTTTTCTCTTTCCTTCTGGACTTGTTGATGGAATCTTGTGATAAATCAGTCTTCCTCGAGCCATAACAACTATGACAATATTTCCTCTACCACGCCAGAGTCTGAAAGATCTGTAATCATAGAAACGCGTAGGCTTGGAACAATAAATTCCATTGTCATTATCTCTTATTGTTCATATACAAACCTAAAAGTTGTCTTTCCTATCAAATGTTTGCTTGTAGTCCTATATTCCCATAATACTGCAGGGATCCTTAAGCCCCAATCACTTCTCCCTACATTGCAAATCTTTGTAAGTGCATTCTATAAAATATTATTGAAGGATTCTACTATCCCATTTGCTTGAGGATGTTATGGTGCTCCTTTTATGGTGAATTTGAAACTCCTTAGTCAATGTTGTAATCATCTTATTCAAGAAGGGTGTCCCTTGATCACTTAGTAAAATGCGTAGGCACCCAAATCTTGTCACTAAATTATCAAACAGAAATCGTGCAGGAGTTTCCACGCTACAGTATGAGACTGGTTTTTCTTCTACCCATATGGTCAAATACTATGTCCGAGTGATTATATACCTAGCTTCTGATCTCCCAGTTGGTGGATTGATTGGTCCTACAAAATCTATTGCCAATATTTCAAAATCCTGCAGAGTAACCTGTGGATGAAAATAAATCTCATCCCTTATGGATGGCTTTCCAACCCTTTGAAAAACATCACATGCTTGGAAATATTCCTTAGCACCCTTGTGAAGTGTGGGCCACTAGAGCCCTACACACAAAATATTTTGTGCAGACATTTTACCTGTGTAGTTTCCTCCCACAATACCCTCATGCGCTTATGATAGTACTATTGGCCTTTCATGCTCTAACACACATCATCTTAATATCCCATCTGCACCTAACTTGTATAAGTTCCATGCAATTAGTTGATAGTCCAATGCCTTAACCACAAACTATTTCTTTTGTGCAACTGTCATTTATGATGGATGCATTGATGTACTTAATAATTGAACAATGTCTGCCAAATATTCATCCACCATTTGAACTTCAAATAAATGTGCATTCAATAAACTATCATCTAGATTCCCTACATCCTTGCCTGATAGAATTCACAATAAGTTATCTGGTTCTACATTCAATTTACCTGGCTTAATGATGAATTCAAATATGTACTCTTGGAACAATAGAAACCATTTGCAAATTATCCCCCCCAACGTTGGCTTGTTCACTAAGTATCTTAGTGTGGAATGGTCCATATACATCTTGAAATGATAACCCAACAAATAATGTCTAAACTTACGCAGTTTATACATCATCGCTAATCCCTCTCATTCTATCGTAGTGTAGATATTTTTTGTTGTTGACAAATTCCTTCTTGCAAATGCAATTGGATGGTCTAACTCTCGCTCACCTGACTGAGATAATATTGCACCCAAATTTATGGACAATGCATCCATGTGAACATGAAATTCTTTCTTCCAATATAAGAATATCAAAATTGGCACAGTCACTAACTTCTTCTTCAATGTGTCCAAACCCTTTTGGCAGTCCTCATTCCATTGGAATTTATCTTCTTTCTTCAACAACTCCTCCATGTGTGTTGTAATATGCACATATCCCTTAATGAACTTCTTGTAGTATCTTGTATGGCCTAGGGTATCTCTTAACTGTCTTACTGATGTAGGTTGTTGTAAGTCCAAAATTACTGCAATCTTGCCAGGATCCACTAGTAATCCTTTCTTACATACCACATGGCTTGGAAAAATTCCAAAAGGAGCACATAAAATACATTTATTCAAGTTCAATGAAATATGACATTGTCTACACCTATCCAACATTAATATTTGTACTTCTATGTGATTCTTCAAGAGACTAAACATAGACCAATCATCTAAATAAACTTCAAGGAACTTATGAATAAATTCTTTAAAGGCTACGACAACTACTCTTGAGAAAATTGCGGGTGGATTCTGTTGAAACAAACTTTATTTTTCCTAAAAAACTTAAACTAAAATAAAAAATTTGATTATGGAGCCGCCCTTGGTTTTGAAAAGGGGTCAAAACATTAAAATATTTTCAAGAGTTTCGGGTTTCAGGATTCTTCTATTTACGCAATTTGATATTTAACGACAACCCCAAAGTCTCGATACCGAAGTCACAAAAAGTAAATTTAAAAGAAGTTAAACCAAGTTAATAAGAATAATTAAAAACGTTTAATGGTAATTTAAGCTTATCGTATTTTCTTTTTCGGGAATCTCAACTCAAATGACAATTCAAAATCCGGATGTGTAAGTCACAAAATCCTTTTTAATTGCAATTAATTAAAGTTTAAACATAGTTAATATATAATTAATCAGATGCATTTTGGGAAATCAGAGAATTATCACTCATCACGCTCAAAAAACCTCGAATCATGGAGTCTCGAAAGTATTAAGTGCTTAAGTGATTTTAAATTAACATAAAAACAAAGGTTAACGATATAAAATGGGTTTTCGCATTTTCGCTTTTCAGGATTCTTAAACGATATTACATCCAAACTCCCGGTCTCGAATCGTCGATATTTGGCAACATTAATTATGGATTAATGGGATATTTTATAGTGTAAGAGGTGTATCTCCAATTGTACTCTCTTCAATAAGGTAAATAAATTCATCGCCCATAGAATCACATTCTAATTAAGGCAGGCTAAAGGTGAATAAAGGTCTCTATTTCAAATTTTATTCTCACTTTCAGCAAATCAACAAGTTGTATTCGAGAAAGTTTACACCTTTTTCTCTGTAACAGGTATCCACTTTTTATCACAAACATCATGGCACCCAGGAAAATGCTGAAGAAGAGTGATGAGTCTGGTGAAGGTTCAAATCTGAACTCAGACATTCTATCTGATACCACACCACAGGCTGTAGACTCGATTAGGTCTTGGATGTAGATTTTTGAAATCTTGGAACACGAGGTCAGGAATTGCCCAGACGATTTTGGAGATGAAAAGACTGATAAAAATGGAACTAAACTCAGAGTTATAGCAAAGTTTGAGCTTCATAAAATAGCTACATGCCCGAAGCTCATGCCATACAATGACATGATAAACTGGGCTCTGATGAAAACCGATATGCAGATCAGGAGCATCATGAACCATCAAAAGGATTTCATCGGCTCTTTCAGGCCAGAACACATTCAAGTAATGTAAAATATATCCCCTGGTTCTAAATATATTTATAATTTCGAATTCGTAGAAGAGTTTCAATGAAAGGAGTGTACAGGATTTGAACAAACCTATCCAGATATAATCAAAACAAGGTGGCAAATTCCAACGAAATTTAGAGTTGATACCCATGGTGTTTATGCCACAACATCATTAAATGAATATATGGTGTATATATAGAAATGATGTTATGCAGACTATTTGGGAGGAAAATCCCTACCCATTTCCCAGATAAGATTCTATCAAATAACCTAACCAAGGATATTGTTGAGTACCAAATGTCAAAGTCAAAAGGCCAACTCGCGTCCTTTTATATGTATGCCTATGTCATGGACGCTATCTATTATATGACCCCTTTTCGATTGATGAATTGGAGATGGAATCCAACCTGTGCAGAACCCATCCATTTATATCACTCTCAACTATGGGAAGAAAAATTAAAAGATTTATTTTATGAAATTTGTCACTATGTAGCGATTCATGTGCACCAAATATTGTATGGATGCCCACCTCCTCGGATTTCAAACCAAATCATGGGAAACATCAAAACGGTTCTAGATTGGTTTATCGAAGAGAATTTATCTTATGTCAGACTCTTCAGATGTTCAATTCCCCCTCATGATCTCCCAAATTTTCTTTCTGACAGACTGGTGTGTAGAGAAGTGGCATACTCTAATAACATGAGGCATCGGTAAAGAGTTAAAAGCAGTTCAGAAGAAATTATGGCCAACTTTTCCTATATAGATTGGGAGGTTTTCACTGCTAAATTTTTGTCATTCCAAGGTAGAAGCTGCAACATTAGAGGACATTAAACTCGTATACATTGAACTCAGAAGGCATGATCCATATCAAGTTGTGGGAAATCATCTAGCTCATTGCAATATGAAAACATATGAGCATGAAGAATCTCCATGTGATGACATATTTAAAGGAGCCAGAGATTATGAGGAAATATTAGACAAAGTCCAAGCGTTACCCTTTGATCTATAGGCCAACTTTCTTTCTTTCCAAAAGCACAGACGAGCTGGGTTGACCAAGATACTTCAGGGAGAATCGACAACTCCTCCTTCAGAAAAAGAAAGTATACCTCTAGGTTTTGAACCAAAGTCTTTAGATAAAAAGACTATCGAGGGAAACCCAAAGAATCTTGAAGTGTCTTCACAAAGATCATAAACTTCGTAGACAGAACACCCAGGGTGTGAAAAAGAGTTTAATTCCAAGACACCTTTAAAATTGAATCAAACGAATTCTCCTTTATCGTCAACTATTCCTGTCGATACCCCCAAAACAACAGAAGGAACACAATTCATAGAGTTAGGCAGTCCTATTATAGCATTGACTCCTTTACAGTCAAGTTTTGGGACTCCCCATCTCGGAGCTATGTACGTAAGTGACCTTACCCCAATCTCTATTGAAGAAATACCTTCCTCTGACTTCTTTCTCAGTAAAAAGAGAAAAGTTGTAGTGAAATAAGAAATGCACCTAAAAGAAGGTACATTGGTCAAAAATCACAGGATACTTGTGGATGGACAAAATCTAGAGGAGGAAGACTTTGCCACAAAGGTAGCAGGCTCTTTGGGAGCTTTCGCAATGACCAACTTATTCCCAGTTGAAAATCTGAAAGCAAGGCTGAAGTAGAGGAATCAAATGATAGCTCAGTTGCAAATTTAAATAAGAAATATAGAGAAAAATATTAGAGATGAGATAAATAAAGGATTGGAACAGGCTAGAGCTGTTGACAAACAAGAGATTCAACTTCTCAAGTCTAGTTTAGATGAGATGTATAAGAATATGCAAGCTAGTCAAGGACAGTTCATTCAACAAGAGGAATTAGTAAGTCAATTGCAAGATAAATTGAGTTCTATTGAAATCCAGGTGGCAAATATAACGGTATTCCAAGCCCAGGCACTGGAAGTGCATAAGAAGCTAGATGCAGAACAACAAAGCCCGTTTTCTAAAGTAGATATCATTCAAAACTATTTTTTGGAAGTAAGTCAATCATTAGAGAACGTTGCTTTCAAATAAAAAGAGGCTACAATAGTTCGAGCCAATTTTCAAAAAGTAATCGTATTTTTGGCTAAAGAAGAGGTATCAGTAACTCCTAGGTTTTTTGTCGCGGAACGAATTAGGGGTGATATCAGGCTAAAGGTATGGGAGGCCAATATAGGTGAAGGTGAGAAAATGACCAAATAAATTAAGGAAGATTGTGAAGAGACCTTCGACGCGCTGGATAAAAAATCGATAGGCATTGGAAAGGGCGATTGCCCTGGACTACTAGTACAGATCAATGTTATAAGGCATCAACTGAACATAAAAAAGAGCTTGAATGAAGATCAGATTGAAATTTCGTAGTTAAAACAGGTTGACGTTGCCTAAATGGATAGATGGTTGGTGAAGTTGAGTTTATAATTATAATCAGTGAAGTTTGAGGATAAAAGGACTGAGGACAGCTTGCCGAAAATTCAGAGGAAGTTGTATCTATTTGAAGCAAAGGATGTGTGGGAGCCTTCATGAAGATTAGTGTAGTTTATAAGCAGGTGTGTCGAGTCTCTCAGACCAAGCGAAGGAAATACTTCAAATAAATGATGAAATGATACATGTTGCCTGTTATACTAGTGTATGTAAGAAGATAGAAAAGAAACCAATGAAACAGTTCAAGTCTTTATTTTTGTAACCGTTAAATATCTAGGAGTAAGGAAATTTCCAACCATCTAGGGTTGAGAACCATTGTATAAATATAATTTGAAAATACTTAGAGAAGGATTTTTCCTGGCTGATTGTAGCAAATAAATTTCTCCTTTACAAAAATTAAGACAAATGCAAATTGGAGACTCCATATTCCGTCAATCCTAAGTTATGTGTTCTTCTATTCTTTCATATTTAGTACCATTTCTTATATATATTTGATGAATTTCTAACTACAACTTAGTACAACATCTACTATGGTTATATGCTTATTTATTCATCTGATTGTTTAGAGATTTTCCTTTATATTTTCTATTAGCAGACACAAGACCTATGAATTATTTAGACTACCATATTTTATGCTTCATTAAAGGTTACTCATCTAATTTCTTCTTCTGTCACGAAGTGAGATTCTTCCATGATTGATGCCTCACGTTGTTTGAACAACTTTATGTTTTGTTTAATCATATTCATTATTTTCAATTTAACTCAGATACGGGAAACGACCTCTGAATTTGTTATGTTATTAATTTAAATTTAGGAACTTTTCTCATATAATCTAAAATAGAAACAACAAACTTAAAAAACAACAGATCTTTAAACCTTCATTTCCTCCATGACTGTACCTATTGCAAGACAACCTAATATAGAACCCAGCCTCACAGATCAAAAAATCATCGCGTTAACCTGTTTAATACTATCCTAGAGACATCCACCACCCGGGTTGAACTTGAACATTCATAGGAAGCCATTGAACAGGACATAAGCATCCAGGAACAATTTGAAGCTAGACAAAGACAACTCAGAAATAAGCCATAGCTTCTTTCCTAAAGAACTGTTTTTCTTTTTATATATTTTAAACCCTCTTTACTTTTTCAGATGCCTAGACTTTATACTTTAAAGCCTTAAGTATAAACTATGGAACAACATCTTTTTGGCGCCATTGGCGGGGAGCGAAGAAACGAAGTTATGTTTTTTTCCCTAGGAAGAACGACATTGGTAATTTATTTATTTGATGGTGAAAAAATATCGAATACTTTATAAGGATATTTTCATATTTCACTTGGCGAATCCATGATTAATAAACTGGCTTTTAATAGAAAGAATACCAGAAAAAATCTAGACATCAAGCAGACTCCGCCTGTATCCGACCCAGAATTTTTTTTTTAATCAAGAAGATACCTTAAATAGACTGCTTCTTCAACAAGTAAGATTTATCAACCTAAATCCACACAATCAAATACTAAGGATATGTTTGAAAAGTCGAATACCCCACTCCTTTGCAGAGAACCATACATCGATAGAATTGAAATCCTAGAACCTGAGTTGGTCTTACCCGAATTTAAAGATGAGACTTTTTCAATTGTTTCTTTTGCCAATAAAGGTAAAAGATCTATCTCACTTCCCGCTTCGATTGACATTGCATCAGTTCCCAAAATTCGGTTTCCAACCTTTCCAAGTTTATAATAATATATTTTATACCCTGAATCGACTCCTATTGGTTCCCCTGTGTACACATCATGTGAGTCCGAAGAATCCAGTCTGCATTTCCTTGTTCTAATATTTTCTAATTGTTCGTTTTCTGACCCTTGCTCACCAAATTCAGAAGGAACCAAAAGGCCTCTACATGTTCTTGGAAAACCTTTCATAAATACCAAAGTTTCATCTCCTAAATTTTCAATGGCTGTGGCTAGAGAAGGTGGTGACGGAGGTGTAGGAGGAGGAGGAGTTGGTCAAGGACCACCCCCGCCTCCTAGAATTTTTGCTAAGGTGTTAGGACCCTATAATGTACCTTTTTGCTCATACTTTTTGCTATCATTACATCCTTTTCCCGCTCATATTTAAGCTTACATTATCACCTTAATCTATTTTTCCAAAGGTATATAATGTTTCTTCTCTTTTCTATATGTTTAACTTGTTTTACATGTAATTTTACATTACTTTCATACTTAGCCATTAATCAGAAATATATAGTTGCTAAAACAGTTTGAAGACTGCAGATAATATATCGTTGCTGCTACATTGCTGAAACAGTTAAACAGTACACAAATCCTGTTGTTGAAACAATCTAAGATTTGCGATGCTGAAATAGTATTTCACATACAGTAGTAACATAAAAGATAATTAAAGGAGCTGTTACACTAGTCGCAACAGCTGTACCTCAAAGACAACACTATTAAAACCAATATAACAACATTTTTCTACGGAAGATTAGAATATTCTATTCCATCATAGAAGATTAGATCAGACTAAGAATAGGATTTGTACGTACACATGCAATCTTATACTTAATTGTATTAAGAGGATTCTCCTCTTTAAATAGAGGAGAAATCAACATTAGAAGGGGGATTACAGAA
>JASDQU010752017.1:39838-50444 GCA_032191745.1 Picea mariana
TCATTTATTTTTACCCATTATCTCATCTTTTCACCATCATTTACATGCCCTCATCTGCAAAACTTACTTTGTTCGGGTGCGGTTACTCAACTCTTTGACTGTGCATTTTACTGAGCTGAATAGCTATGGGAGGTCCTGTTATATGATACGAACCCGCCATGACAACCCTGCTAGAATTGTATCCAGAAGTCTACCAAATCTTTCAACAGGTAGGCTGACTGGGTTATTTTCAGAGGCTCTAGGGATTTGATCAACAACAGGTTCTTCAATTTTCTTGGAATCTTCAAGAAGACCATTCTATTGTTCAAGGTGTTCGGATTCTAGTCACAGAGGATGATATATCACAGGTTTCAGGTCTTCCTGTCACTGGCATTCATTGGTTTAGTCGCAAACACATTATTCTTAATGCCCAGTAGGATTTTCTCTTGCCAGGAGAACAAGTTGAGCCTAAAGCCCAGGGTGTTCGACTTAGCTCGTTGTCGCCTCCTTGGCCGAAAGTTGCAGAGTTTGTCAAGCATTACCTTACCTGTGAAGGCCGATACCAAGTAGTTTACCAGTACGACTTTGTCTTGTTATCTCATTTACGACATGCTACACTGGTGAATATTCCTTACTATCTGCTCGGATGTCTTAGAAATATGTCGCATTATTGTAGACAGGTTAAAAATTTCATCCTTTCCCTCACCCATCACCGTCTCGTTCAATTACTCATCCAAAATGGTTTTTCCCAACAAAACCCTCTCCTAAACAATCCACCCATAAACCCTCAAGAAGCTGCTGAACATCCTGAAAACCCTCATGAAGAGCAACCACAAAACCTTCCTGACCCTCCGAAAATACCTATTAATCTGCCTACAGATCTAATTGATCCAATTAACCCTCCTACCATACCAAGTCCACCCCAAAATTTACCAGAATCATCTACTCCTATTTTTCATATCCTTAGCGATGATTCTCAAGAAGATAAACCTGATAACCCTCCCTGCTCCATCACTGAGGAAAAACCCACTCACAAAAGAAAGAAGAAAACTACTACTTTTCCTGCCTTTTTACCTAAAAGACGAACGAGGGCTTCAACCAAAGCAGCAACTACTGCCACTACCCTAAACCCCCAACCCATTTTTCTAAAATCCCACACACCTCCACCCTCCCAAATCCCAAAATTTTTACCTGTTCCACCCTCGGGCACTGAAACACAAGAACTAGAGGCCCAGGGTGCTGCGACATCATTTTCTTTACATCAAGTAGCTGTCACACAAGAACCAGCTACTCATTCAGTAGCTGTCACACAAGAACCATCTACTCATTCAATAGTTGTTACACAAGAACCAGCTATAGCTGTTACACAAGAACCAGCTATAAATGTTACACAAGAACCAGCTACAGCTAAAACACAAGAACCAGCTGCTGACTTTATTCCTGAAATACAAGAATCAGATGCCCAGGGTGTTGCAACATCATTTTATTTACATCAAGTAGTTGTCACACAAGAACCAGCTACTCATTCAGTAGTTGTCACATAAGAACCAGCTACTCATTCAGTAGTTGTTACACAAGAACCAGCTATAGTTGTTACACAAGAACCAGCTACTCATTCAGTAGTTGTTACACAAGAACCAGCTATACTTGTTACACAAGAACCAGCTACAGCTGAAACACAAGAACCAACTGCTGACTTTATTCCTGAAATACAAGAATTAGATGCCCAGGGTGCTGCAACACTATTTTCTTTACATCAAGTAGCTGAAACACAAGAATCAACTGCTGATTTTGTAGCTGCTCCACAAGAACTAGCTACTGAGGTTGTGACTGTTACACAAAAACCAGTCACCCCTCTTGATACACCTATGACAGATCAACAACCAGAACCAATAATGGCTTCTCTCTTACAAAAGAATGAGTTTCTAAGATCAGAACTGGAAGCTTACAAGCAAGAGATGGTAATGGCAAAGGAAGCCTATGACAGGGAACTTAATTTGTATACCTTAAATCGCGTAGAAGCCATGGCAGAGAAAAACACAAAAGATGATCAGTATAGAGAGTATATGTGCAACCAATGTGGGGATATTTATGATCAAGCAGGCTACAAAGTGGTTCAAATCCCAATGCCTGGAGCTTCCCCTGCACCTACAACTTTTGTAGCTAAAAAAGAGGAATGCTCTACTGTTACACAAGAACCAGTAGGACCTTCAAAAATTCCAAAAAGAAAAGCTAATCTACAGGAACCCTAGCCTACAACAACTGTTAAATCCGAAGCTCATGTTTTCATTAGTGAAGCTACTCAAACTCTGCCTATTGATGAATCTTCCCCTCCTGGCAAGATCAGTACCCCTACTTTTGTGGAACAAGCCACTCAGACTCTACCTCAACCTATCACTTGTGATGCTGGAACACAAACTCAACCATGGAATGAGTAGGTAATAATGAACAAATGGAAAAAGGAGTCTGCTATTACACAAGACAAAAGCTTGCAGGAGCACAAACTACTTTGGCTGAACCACATATATTCAAAGTGCGAAGATTTGGAGCAAACACGCAAAGAATCTCGTTTTCATAAGAAGCAGAATGAGGAGTTAAAAAGCAAATTTCTTCTGATGTTCAATTTGGTACAAAAATTGTTGGCTTCTAGGAAACCATCCCCAAATTACTCTCTTTTCCTTACAGAATGAATAACATTCTTTTAGATGAAATCAATCAAAGATGGAAGACCCTATGCAATGTTCAAACCAGAAGATTTTGTTCAAAATTTTGTAGAAGCCTCTACTATTGATTAGCATCTACTATGTGAGTTATATCTTCATAATGAAGCTATTCCTGAGAACAGACAGCTTAATCTTAATCCTCTTGTTGGTGATATCCAGATTCGGGCACTCGCCTCTTTCCTTGCCAACTAGATTATGTGGCAGAATGATTTTCTAGCTATCAGGCATAATGAAGATAACTGTCTCCTCTAGATACGGCCAGAACCACAGAACGCTGCCACCTTTGTTGCAGAATATTATCAATTTTTGAAGAAACTAGGGATGATTCAACATATGCAGCAACTACAGGCAACAATACTTCAAGATTGTGAAGAGTTTATTAAATCCACAGAGACTGTTGCCCTAAAAGAAAATAACATGTTTTGGAAACAATCTTCTAAGAAAAGGCAAGAGCACAATCCCTTTAGTCCTACCAATCTTGAGACAACAATCTTCCGGGTACCTAGTTACATCAAATGTGTCCAGCAATGCACTGAAAATTAGATAGGTTATCAGTTCCATTTTCCCATTATGTGGATGCCAGCAGAGAAGTATCAAGTTCATCATAGGTTGCCCAAGAAGGTTGAAGCAGTAGCCTGACAAAGGCTACAACATGTTCAAGGATTCAGAGCCCCAATAGACAATACTTTCTACAGCTACTGCTTAAGTAATTTGCACGCCCATAGTCAGTATCCAGATTCTGATTCAGATTGAAGTTGCATGAGGACATGCAACCTTTTTAGTTGGGGGGGATGTTAGGACCCTATAATGTACCTTTTTCTCATACTTTTTGCTATCATTACATCATTTTCTTGCTCATATTTAAGCTTACATTCTCACCTTAATCTATTTTTCCAAAGGTATATAACGTTTCTTCTCTTTGCTATATGTTTAACTTGTTTTACATGTAATTTTACATTACTTTCATACTTAGCCATTAATCAGAAATATATAGTTGCTAAAACAGTTTGAAGACTGCAGATAATATATCGTTGCTGCTACATTGCTGAAACAGTTAAACAGTATGCAAATCCCGTTGCTGAAACAGTCTGTGATTTGCGATGCTGAAACAATATTTCACATACAGTAGTAACAGAAAAGATAATTAAAGGAGCTATTACACTGGCTGCAACAGTTGTACCTCAAAGCCAACACCATTACAACCACTATAACAACATTTTGCTACGGAAGATCAGAATATCCTATTCCAGCATAGAAGATTAGATCAAACTAAGAATAGGATTTGTACGTACACATGTAATCTTATGTTTAATTGTATTAAGAGGATTCTCCTCTTTAAATAGAGGAGAAATCATCATTAGAAGGGGGATTATGGAAGACTTAGCTAGAAAGAAATTACAGAGAAGGAGCATGTTCACTTTTGATATTGTAACTTGTTACATTGGACAGATGAATAAAAGATCATTTTGAGCATTTCTTCTTAGTTCCCTTTCATTTCTAGGGAATCTTGTGAGAGGGAGAGGGCCCACTTTCTTCACAAGATTCACCCATTAGTTTATGTAGTGTGTTAAGTATTTTTTTTATTCATGCCTTGTTAAAACTCTGCTTTGCTGAAACTCTATTTCAACTGATTATTGCATCGTTTTCATACAATTCATTCCTAGGTAATTGTTGATCATTTTGATTGGTAATTCTATTTGCAGAATGAGTTTATGAAAGTGTGATAGTCATGGACATGTGCTGAAGATTCCTACTTTGGGGAATAGGGTCCTGTTCTCTGTTACAGAATAGTTCGTCTTCCTTGCAGTATGCTGAAAGGTTCATTTTTCCTAGGTTGTTGTTTCTTAATGTAATCCAGGATTCTTCTGATAATTATTTTCCTTTGAATCTTGAATTCTGAAATAGATATATTGCTTTTACTGTAATTCAAAGTATAACTTCAGTCTGTTCAAAGCAAGGTGTGATTAGTGTAAATTTTGCTACAACTTTGGATTTCTTTTGAGATTGATCATATACAGTGTGTGATTGCCTTTGAAATAAACAAACTTCCCTGGGTTGACAATTTATGTAACACTTGATTGTTTTAATTAATAAACAATTATAGTGACCAACATAAGGTAGCTCCTAGATATGCCCCTCTAGTTCTCCCAGTTCCCCTCCATGACCTACCTGAAAATTATATGAAAAATCTACCGAAATTCATTGGGGAGGGAGACTTGACTGTTTTCGAACACATCAATTTCTTTGATCAATTCACTTACATCCTTGGTCTTGAACATGAAGATGTTTATTCGAGACTCCTAGTTCAAAAATTTGAAGGACAGGTGAGAACCTGGTTCCGAGGTCTAGCAACAGGATCAATAGGATCATACGATGAGTTGGAAAATGCTTTTATCAGACAATGGGGAGAAAGGAAAGATCATCTCTACTATCTAACCGAGTTTGGAGCTCTGAGAAAGAAAAATTCAGAACCAGTTCTTGATTTTACCCAAAGGTTTAATAAGTTGTATAATAAAATTTCGACCGAGGTTAAACCTTCCCAACCCACAGCGAAAGTAACTTTTGCTAGGGATTTTGACCCTAATTTCACTCTGTGTTAAGAGAGAGGATATCTGTAAACCTCACTAAAATGCAGGATGATGCTTTAGAAATTGAACCAAATATGATGGCATCAGGAAAGTTAAAAAAAAAAATTGAAATGAGAAATAAAGAAACCAGACGATGTAGAGAACAAGCGGGACCCTCTGGATCTGGGAGGTCTTCGGAAGACAATATGGATGATATAGAGAGAATAATTAAATAATTATCAAATAAGATCTCAAGAATGGAATTGGATCAATCAAAAAATGATCATTTCCCTAGAAAGGATTTCAGAAGGAATCCTAACCCTCAAACACAACAAAGAAAAATTAAGAATGAGGACCAAAAGATTCAAGCCCCCCTTCAAAAATGAAAATTTTATAGGAGGAGAAGACATGCAGGATTTTGAGGAGTTAGAAGAAGACATAAGTAATCTTGGCGATGACTGTCAACAACCTTATTTGACGAGACAAGATTATGAAAAATCCTTAAATACAGAATACAGATCTGAAAATAACAAGAACAACAATATCACAAAATATTCATCTTATCAAGGAATCGTTGATGATATAATGTCCGAACTCCACCAGAAGTACAATCTAAGGCCTAGAAACATGAATATCATAACCGCCCCATTGAAGAAAATCTTGCCAAGAGGGGAAATAGATGAGGCAGTTTCAAAAGTTGTTTAAAAGCAGACTGTTAAAACCAAGACTGTTGACACACAGTCTACCAAGACAAAGCCAACAGAAACACCAGTTATTAACACAAGGAAAGCGGAGGTTCCTGTGGCTGAAATAAAAACCTCACAAAAAAATAAAACTGAAAAGAAGGGGATAGAAGCCCAAACCACAGAATTTGATAAAACAACGAGAAATTTCAGTCTAGAAAATGAAATTAATAAAATCAAAATCCCTATACCTCTTGTCGAACTAACAAAAAACCCAGTATAAAGAAAGCAAATTGCTAAAATAATTAATTTTTCAGACAATGAAAGTCAGGATGACATTATAAATCTAGAAGATGACAAGCCTAATATAATTTTCGGTCCACATTTCGAAGGAGTTATAGATACCATCGCCCCTTTCTATATCACGCTAACTATACAGGATCACCTGCTCCATAATTGCATGTTGGATTCTGGAGCCTCTCACAATGTAATGCCCAAAGCCATTATGGATAGACTTGGTCTCGAAATCACTCGACCTTATGTAGATTTGTATTCATTCGATTCAAGAAAAGTTAAATGTATAGGCATGATAAAAGATTTAGTAGTTAATATTGCACAGATACTTGTAAAAAGAGTTCTGATGGGTGTGGTTGTCGCTAATATACCCCCAAAGTATGGAATTTTTTTATCTAGGTCTTGGGGCGCCAAACTTGGAGGATCCCTCAAACTCGACATGACATACGCCACAATCCCGATCTTTGGGGGACAGTTCATGCGCTTGTACAGAGAAACGAGGTTAGCGTTTATGGTAAGTGATCCATTGAACCCAAATAACTACCCTGTTTATATTGTTGATCAGGATTTGGGGAATTGTATTCTGTCTATTGATGATGATATTGATGTATGTATAGAATAAAGTTGTACAGAACAAGAAAAAGAAAAATAAGAATAAATAAATAAAAGTGTATATAGTTCTGAAGTTTGGAAAATGTATTTTGATGGTGCTTCATATTGTGAAGGAGCGGGGGTTGGAGTGTTGTTTTTAGCACCTGATGACGAGTTCATTATACCTTTTTATTATAGACTAAAATGGGACATTGATTATACTAAAAATGTATGTGAGTATGAGGCTCTAGTCCTAGGATTAGAAGCTGCCAGGAAATTAAAAATTAAGAACTTAGAAGTCTATGGTGATGTTGAACTGATCATAAAACAAATTAATCATCAATACCAAGATAAGAACCCGAGGTTGAGATCTTATAGGAATTGTGCCTGGGATCTAATTGAGAACTTTTTCTCATCGGTTAATGTTCATTATATCCCTAGGACTGAAAATCAATGGGCAGATTCAATGGCTAAAGCGGCCTCAACCTTTGCGCCTCCAATGGTTTTCAAAATTAAATATCATATAGAGATGAGACATAGACCTTCCATACCGAATAACATACAAAATTGGTATGTTTTCGAGGATGATGAACAGATTAGGAAATTTTTAGAAATGGTAGATGATTTTGCCGAAACGCATGTCGACCAAGAAAACCATAATGATCCTGCTTGCATCATGCAGGGAAGGGTAGATCCCCAAGAGTTTCAAGATAAGATTGCTAATCATCGTATGCTTATTTTGAAAAATAATCAGATCCCCAAACACCTGATTCCCTTAGAAAGGTTATTTAATCATGACGATGTCCCTGTAAAGTCCACTTTACAGCCTCAGCCAGAAGAGGTTGAAGATTGCGATATAGGTACTAAAGAAAATCGAAGGTTGGTAAAATTATCTAAGTACCTTCCTCCTGAAATAAAAATTAAGTATGTCAAGTTACTTAGACAATATAAAGACGTTTTTTCTTGATCTTATGAAGAATTGAGAACCTATGACACTACTATAATGGAACACAAAATCCCTCGAACAAGGTGTCAAACCTTTTAGGTAGAAACTCAGACAGATTAACCCCATGTTACTGTCAGTGATAGAGAAAGAAGTGAAGAAACTTCTAGACGCCAAGATCATTGTCCCACTGAGATAATCCAAGTGGGTAGCTAACTAGTCCCAATAAGAAAGAAGAATGGTGAAATCAGACTGTGTGTAGAATTTAGGAATTTAAATAGATAATCACTCAAAGACAATTATCCATTGCCTAAAATGGATCACGTTTTAGAGAAGGTAGTAGGAGCTAACATAATGTCTATGATTGATGGTTTTTCAGGCTATAATCAAATTGCAGTACATCAAGATGATAAAGAAAAAACTGCGTTCACCACCCCTTGGGGTACCTTTATGTATGACAAAATGCCTTTTTATCTAATGAATGCAGGAGAAACTTTCCAACGAGCTATGGACATCGCCTTTGTTGGCAAAAGAGATAAGTTTTTATTTATTTACCTCGATGATATAACTGTTTTTTCTAAATCTGATACAGAACATTTAGTACACCTCAAGCAAACTTTCGAAAAATGTCACAAATTTGGTTTGTCTCTGAATCCCAAGAAATCTCATTTCGCAATGAAAGAAGGTAAACTCTTGGGCCATATAGTGTCTAGGGATGGGATTAAAATTGACTCGAAAATGATTGAATCAATATATACTATTAATATTCCCAGGAATAGGAAAGAAATTCAGTCATTTTTAGGGAAAACAATTTTTTTGAGAAGATTCATTCCAAATTTTGCTGAAATCGTAAGATTGATTACAGATATGCTTAAAAATGATAGCGAGGTAAAATGGAAAAATGAGGCCAAGGCATCATTCGAACACATAAAGAAAGTCATGGGTGAAGCACCAGCATTGGTGAATCCTCATTACTTAAAATAATTTATGATTTTTTCATTTGCTTTTGAGCATACTATTGCAGCCATATTGTTATAGAAAACCGATGAGGGTTTTGAGCAACCCATTGCATTTTTAACTAAAAGTCTCAGAGATGCTAAGATAAAATATGACATACTGGAAAAACAAGCTTATGCAATGGTGAAATATCTTAAATCTTTCAGAACTTACGTACTGCATTCAAAGATCATTGCTTATGTCCCTACCAGTTCTGTTAAGGATATACTGGTTCAACCCGACAGTAATGGAAGGAGAGGCAAATGGTTATCCAAAATTCAAGAGTTCGACCTGGAAGTTAAACCAACTAAACTTATTAAAGGTCAGGGTTTGGATAAATTGTTATCTAAATCAAATTTGAAAGTACTCGGAATAAATCATCTACAACAGAACGAAGGTTTTTTGGAGATAGATGAACTCGATGTCATTGTGCCCAAAACCGAAATTCTGAAAACATTCTCTTCTTCAGTTTGGTACCACGATATTGTTTCTTATTTACTAACCCTTCAGTGCCCCAGTGAACTAACCCCATCTAAAGCTAGGACATTGAAGTTACATGCTATAGAATATTATATTATAGATGCTCAATTGTATTGGAAGGATCCCCTGGGTTGTTGGCTGAGCTGCTTAGTAGACTCCGAAACAAAAAAGGTTATAGATGAATTCCACAAAGGATTTTGTGGAGGACACCATGCTTGGATAGAAATGGCTTATAAAATCCTAAGATCCGGGTATTACTAGTCAAAATTATTCACTGATGTAACACTAAAGTCTGAACTTGTAATCCTTGTCAATTGTTTACAGGCAAGCGGAAAGTCTCGGCATTACCTTTAGTACCATTTAAAAATGAAGCTCCATTCCAACAATGGGGCCTCGATTTTATTGGAGAAATCCATCCACACTCCAGTGCTCAACACAAATGGATTCTAACCGCTACAGACTATTTCACTAAATGGGTGGAAGTTATTCCTACACGAAACGCAACTGATGTAGTAGTGATCAGTTTTTTGGAGGAAAATATTCTATAAAGGTTTGGTTGTCCTAGAAAAATAGTTACTAGTAATGCTTAGGCCTTCAAGTCCATGGCCATGATAAGATTTTTCCAAAAATATAATATTGTGCTAGGACACTCCATAGCCTACTATCCACAAGGTAATGGATTAGTTGAGTCATCTAACAAAATCCTGATCACTATAATTAAGAAAGTAATGAACAAAAACAAGAAAGCAAGGCATGCACATTTAAAATATGCTTTATGGGCTAACAAGATAGGAACAAAACGGTCAATCAGAATGTCTCCATTTCAGATGGTATATGGTACTAACGTCATTTTACCAATAAATATAGCGCTGTCAGTAATGAAACTCTAGAAGGACTCAAACAAAGAGCCAAATGACATTACCAGGAGGATAAACCAACTAATTGAAGTTCATCAAAATAGGGCCGAAGTAGATGAAAAACTACAAAAGTATCAAGATAATATGAAAGCCTTATTTGACCGAAAAGCTAAGGATAGGGAATTTGTCCTTGGTGATTTGGTTCTAAAATGGGAAGCCAGAAAAGAGGATTTTGAGAAACATGGTAAGTTTGATCAGATCTAGTGCAGACCGTACATAATTGCATCCTCTGAGGGAAAGAATGTGTTTTTATTAGAAAATTTCAACGAA
Organism: Picea mariana; assembly: GCA_032191745.1. Classification (NCBI taxonomy): domain Eukaryota; kingdom Viridiplantae; phylum Streptophyta; class Pinopsida; order Pinales; family Pinaceae; genus Picea; species Picea mariana. Next base: position 50,282 of record JASDQU010752017.1, read on the forward strand.
AAGATTCTTAACACCCCTATCAATGGGCGATACCTTAAGCACTTCATGTAGTGATATGTTTCTGAACTTTAATTGTACATACCGGTTTGTTTTCATGTTTTATTCTGCTTACAGTTACCTTCCTTTCGGTAAGTTTTTATTTTTACTGTAAATATAAAAGGTC
>JASDQU010752017.1:50499-68540 GCA_032191745.1 Picea mariana
TTTACGCCTTTTTCTCTGTAATAGATATCCACTTTTCATCACAGGCATCATGGCACCCAGGAAAATGATAAAGAAGAGTGATGAGGCTGGTGAAGGCTCAAATCCGAACTCAGACATTTTGTCTGATACCACACCACACGTTGTAGACCCGGTCAGGTCTTGCATGCAGATTTTCAAAATCTTGGAACACGAGGTCAAGAATTGCCCAAATGACATTGGAGATGAAAACACTGATAAAACTAGAAATAAAATCAGAGTTATAGCAGAGGTTGAGCTTCATAAAATAGATACATGCCCGAAGCTCATGCCATAAAATGACATGATAAAATGGGCTCTAATGAACACCGTTGTGTAGACCAGGACCATCATGAACCATAAAAAGGTCATCGTTGGCTCTTTCAGGCCAGAACACATTCAAGTAATGTACAAGCTATCCCCTGTTTCTAAATATATTTATAATGCTGAATTCGTAGAAGAGTTTCAACGAAAGGAGTGTACAAAATTTGACCAAACCTATCCAGATATAATCAAAACATGGTGGGGAATTCCAGCTAAATTTAGAGTTGATACCCATGGTTTTTATGCCACAACATCATTAATGAATATATGGTCTATATAGCAATTATGTTATGTAGACTATTTGGGAGGAAATCCCTACTCATTTCCTGATGAAATGGGTGCCAATTATACACGAGGTAGCCGAGGGTTTCACCTTAAATCGGGATAAGATTCTATCAAATAACCTAACCAAGGAGATTGATGAGTACCAAATGGCAAAGTCAAAATGCCAACCTGTGTCTTTTTATATGTCTGCATATTTCATGGATGCTATCTATTATATGACCCCTTTTTCCATTGATGAATTGGAGCTGGAACCCAACCCGTGCAGAACCCATCCATTTCTATCACTCTCAACTATGGGAAGAAAAAGTAAAAGATTTATTTTATGAAATATGTCACTATGTAGTGATTCCTGTGCACCAAATATTGTTTGGTTATTCCCCCCCTTGGATTTCAAATCAAATCATGGGAAACCTCAAAACAGTTGTAGATTGGTTTATTGAAGAGAATTTCTCTTATATCAGAGTCTTCAGATGTTCGATTCCTCCTCATGCTCTCCCAAAATTTCTCCCTGACAGACTGGTGTGTAGGGAAGTGGCTTACCAAATAATAACAGGAGGCATCGACAAAGAGTTAAAATAAGTTCAAAAGAAATTCTGGCCATCTTTTCCTATACAGATCGGGAGGTTTTCACTGCTAAATTTTGGTCATTCCAAGGTAGAAGCCGCAACATTAGAGGAAATTAAACTGGTAGATCTTGAACTCAGAAAGCATGATCCATATCAAATTGTGGGAAATCATCTAGCTCATTGTAATATGAAAACATATGAGCATGAAGACTCCCCCTGTGATGAAATATTTATAGGAATCAAATGATAGCTCAATTGCAAAGACAAATAAGAAATACAGAGAAAAATATTAGAGATGAGATAAATAAAGGACTGGAATATGCCAGAGTTGTTGACAAACAGGAGATTCAACTGCTCAATTCTAGTTTAGCCAAGATGTATAAAAAGATGCAAGCCATTTGAGGACATGTCATTCAGCAAGAGGAATTAGTAAGGCAGTTGCAAGATAAATTGAGTTCTATTGAAAGCCAGGTGGAAAATATAACGGTATTCCAAGCCCAGGCACTGGAAGTTCATCAGAAGCTAGAGGAAGAACAACAAAGTCTGTTTTCTAAAGTAGAGATCATTCAAAACTATTTTCAGGAAGTAAGTCAATCATTAGAGAACATTTCTTTCAAAGAAAAAGAGGCTACAACATCCCGGGCCGCTTTTCAAAAAACAGTCATATTTTCGACTAAAGAAGAGGTATCAGTAACTCCTAGGTTGTCTGTCGCAGAACAAATTAGGGGTGATGTCATGCTAAAGGTATGGGAGACCAATATAGTTGAGGGTAATAAAATGGCCAAATAAATTAAGGAATATTGTGAAGAGACCTTCGATGCACTGGATAAAAAATCGCTAGGCATTGGAAAGGGCGATTGTCCTAGACTATTAAGACAAATCAACGTTATAAAACATCAACTGAACATCAAATAAAGATTACATGAAGCTCAGGTTGAAATTTCACAGTTGATATAGGTCAATGTTTCACAAATGGACAAATGGTTGGTGAAGCCAAACTTACAGTTACAATCAATAAAATTTGAGGATAAAAGGATTGAGGATAGGTTGCCGAAAATTCAAAGGAAGTTGTATCTGCTTGAGGCAAAGGATGTGTCGGAGCCTTCACGGAGATTAGAAAAATTTATAAGCAGGTGCATCGAGTTTCTTGATCCAAGTGAAGCAAGTACTTCGAAGAAATGATGAAATGATACATGCTCCCCACTATACCGGTGTATGTAAGAAGAGAGAAAAGAAACCAGTGAAACGGTCCAAGTCTTTATTTTTGTGACCGTTAAATATCTAGGAGTAAGGAAAGTTACAACCGTCTAGGGTTGAGAACCTTTGTATAAATATAATTTCAAAAGACTTAGAGAAGGATTTTTCCTGGCCGATTGTAGCAGAGAAATTTCTCCTTTACAAGAATTAAGACAAATGCAAACCGGAGACTCCATATTCCGTCAATCCTAATTTATGTGTTCTTTTGTTATTTCATATTCAACATCAGCTCTTATATATCTTTGATGAATGTCTAACTACAACTTAGTACAACATATACTATGGTTATATTCTTATTTAGTCATCTAATTGTTTACAAATTTTCCTCTGTATTTGCTATTAGCAGACACAAGACCTATGAATTATTTAGATTACCATATTTTATGCTTCATTAAAGGTTTCTCGTCTAATTTATTCTTCTGTCACAAAGTGAGATTCTTCCATGATTGATGCCTCACAATTGTTTAAACAGCTTTATGTTTTCTTTCATCATATTCATTATTTTCAATTTAACTCGGATATGGGAAACGACCTCTAAAATTGTTATATTATTAATTTAAATTTAGGAACTTTTCTCATATAATCTAAAATAGAAATAGCAAATCTAAAACAACAGATGTTTTAACCTTATTTTCCTCCATGACTATACATGTTACAAGACAGCCTAATATAGCACCCGGCCTCACAGATCAAACCATCATCACGTTAACCTTGTTTAATACTATCCTAGAGTCAACCACCACCTGGGTTGAACTTGAACGTTCATGGGCAGCCAATGAACAGGACATAAACATCCAGGAACGATTTGAAGCTAGACAAAGACAACTCAGAAATCAGTCATAGATTATTTCCAAAAGAACTGTTTTTCTTTTTTGTATATTTTAAACCCTCTTTACTTTTTGTATGCCTAGAATTTATACTCTAGAGCCTTAAGTATAGACTCTGGAACAACATCTTTTTGGCATCGTTGTTGGGGAGCGAAGAAATGAAGTTATTTTTCCCTGGGAAGAACGACATTGGTATTTTATTTCTTTGATAGTGAGCAAAGATTGAATACTTTATAAGGCTATTTTCATATTTCACTTGGCGACTCCATGATTAAGAAATTGGCTTTTAATCGAAAGAATACCAAAAAAAAACTAGACAACAAGAAGACTTCGCCTGTATCCGACCCAAAAAAAAATTTGAAATCAAGAAGATACCTTAAACATACTGCTTCTTCAACAAGTAATAATTTCTTTGATCAATTTGTTGACATCCTTGGTATTGAACATGAGGATGTTTATTCGAGACTCCTATTTCAAATCTTTGAAGGACAGGTGAGAACCTGGTTCCAAGGTCTAGTAGAAGGATCCATAGGATCATACGATGAGTTGGAAAATTCTTTTATTAGACAATGGGGAGAAAGGAAAGACCATCTCTACTATCTTACCGAGTTTGGGGCTCTCAGAAAGAAAAATTCAGAATTAGTTCTTGAGTTTACCCAAAGATTTAATAAATTATATAATAAAATCCTAGTCGAAGTTAAACCTTCCCAACCCGCAGCAAAAGTAACTTTTGTTGGGGATTTTGATCCATATTTTTCTCTTCTATTAAGAGAAAGGAGATCTGTTGATCTCACTAAAATGCAGGATTACGCTGTAGAAATCGAATCAAACATGATGGCATTGGGAAAGTTGAAAACAAAATTTGAAATGAGAAATAAAGAAACTAGGCGGTACAGGGAACAAGCGTGACCCTCTGGATCTGGAAGGTCTTCAAAAGACAAGATGGATGACATGGCAAGAATAATTAAAGAATTTTCGAATAAGATCTCAAGAATGGAAGTGGACCAATCAAAGAATGATCATTTCCCTAGAAAGGATTTCAGAAGGAATCCTAACCCTCAAACACAACAAAGAAAAATTAAGAATGAGGACCAAAAGATTCAAGCCCCCTTCAAAAATGAAAATTTTATAGGAGGAGAAGACATGCAGGATTTTGAGGAGTTAGAAGAAGACATAAGTAATCTTGGCGATGACTGTCAACAACCTTATTTGACGAGACAAGATTATGAAAAATCCTTAAATACAGAATACAGATCTGAAAATAACAAGAACAACAATATCACAGAAGATTCACCTTATCAAGGAGTCGTTGATGATATAATGACCGAACTCCACCAGAAGTACAATCTAAGGCCTAGAAATAGGAATATCACAACCACCCCATTGAAGAAAATCTTGCTAAGAGGGGAAACAGATGAGGCATTTTCAAAATCTGTTGAAAAGCATACTGTTAAAACCAAGACTGCTGACACACAGTCTACCAATACAAAGCTAGTAGAAACACCAGTTATTAACACAAGGAGAGTAGAGATTCCTGTGGCTGAAATAAAAACCTCACAAAAAAATATAACGGAAAAGAAGCGGATAGAAACCCAAACCACAAAATTTGATAAAACAATAGGAAATTTCAGTCTGGAAAATGAAATTAATAAAATCAAAATCCTTATAACTATTGTCGAACTGGAAAAAAACCCAGTATACAGAAAGCAAATTGATAAAATAATTAATTTTTTAGACAATGAAAGTCAAGATGACATTATAAATCTATAAGATGACAAGCCTAATATAATTTTCGGTCCACATTTCAATGCACCAGAAATATCGTCGCCCCTTTCTATATCACGCTAATTGTACATGATCACCTGCTCCATAATTGCATGTTGGATTCCGGAGCCTCTCACAATGTAATTCCTAAAGCCATTATGAATAGACTTGGTCTCGAAATCACTCGACCTTATGGAGATTTGTATTCATTTGATTCAAGAAAAGTTAAATGCATAGGTATGATAAAAGACTTAGTAGTTAATCTTGCGCAGATGCCTATAAAACACATTCTGATGGATGTGGTTGTCGTTGATATACCCCCAACGTATGGCATGTTGTTATCCAAGTCTTGGGGTGCCAAACTTGGAGGATCCCTCCAACTCGACATGACATATGCCACAATCGCAATCTTTGGAGGACAGCTCACACGCTTGTACAGAGAAATGAGGTTAGTGTTTACGATAAGTGATCTGCTGAACCCAAATAACTACACTTTTTATATTGTTGATCAGGATTTAGGGAATTTTATTATGTCTATTGATGATGATATTGATGTATGTATAGAAGAAAGTTGTAAAGAAAAAGAAAAAGAAAAAGAAGAAAAAATAAATAAATATGTCAATAGTTACAGAGTTTGGAAAATGTATTTTGATGGTGCTTCATCTTGTGAAGGAGAAGGAGCTGGAGTGTTGTTTGTGGCACATGATGATAAGTTCATTATTCTTTTTTCTTATAGATTACAGTGGGACATAGACTATACTAACAATGTATGTGAATATGAGACTCTGGTCCTAGGATTAGAAGTTGCTAGAAAATTAAAGATTAAGAACTTAGAAGTCTCTGATGATGTTGAACTGATCATAAAACAAATTAATCATCAATACCAAGCTAAGCACCCAAGGTTGAGATCTTATAGGAATTGTTCCTGGGATCTAATTGATAACTTTTTCTCATCGGTTAATGTTCATTATATCCCTAGGACTGAAAATCAATGGGCAGATTCACTGGCTAAAGCGGCCTCAACCTTTGTGCCTCCAACGGTTTTCAAACTTAAATACCATATAGAGATGAGACATAGACCTTCCATATTGAACAACATACAACATTGGCAGTTTTCGAGGATGATGAACAGATTAGGAAATTTTTAGAAATGGTAGATGTTTTTGTCGAAACACATGTCGACCAAGAAAACCAGAATGATCTCGTTTGGATCATGCAAGAAGGGGAAGATCCCCAAGAGTTTCAAGATAAGATTTCTAATCATCGTATGCTTATTTTGAAAAATAATCAGATCCCCAAAGGCTTGATCCCCTTAGAGAGGTTATTTAATCATGATGACATCCCTTTGAAGTCCACTTTACAGCCTCAACCAAAAGAGGTTGAAGATTGTGATATAGGTACCAAAGAAAATCCTAGGTTGGTAAAATTATCTAAGTAAATTCCTCCTGAAATAAAAATTAAGTATGCCAAGTTGCTTAGACAATAAAGACGTTTTTTCTTGGTCCTATGATGAATTGAGAACTTATGACACTACTATAATGAAACACAAAATTCCTCTGAAACAAGGTGTCAAACCTTTTAGGCAGAAACTCAGACAGATTAACCCTATATTACTACTTGTGATAGAGAAAGAAGTGAAGAAACTTCAAGATGCCAAGATCATTGTCCCACTAAGATACTCCAAGTGGGTAGCTAATTTAGTCCCAGTAATAAAGAAAAACGGTGAAATCAGACGATGTGTAGACTTTAGGAATTTGAATAGATCATCACTCAAAGACAATTATCCATTGCCTAAAATGGATCACATTTTAGAGAAAGTAGTAGGAGCTAACAAAATGTCTATGATTGATGGTTTTTCAGGATACAATCAAATTGCAGTCCATCAAGATGATAAAGAAAAAAATGTGTTCACTACCCCTTGGGGTACCTTTATGTATGACAAAATGTCTTTTGGTTTAATGAATGCAGGAGAAACTTTCTAACGAGCTATGGGCATCGCCTTCGTCGGCGAAAGAGATAATTTTGTTGTTATTTACCTTGATGATCTAATGTTTTTTTCTAAATGTGATGAAGAATATCTAGTACACCTTAAGCAAACTTTCGAAAAGTGTCACAAATTTGGTTTGTCTCTTAATCCCAAGAAATCTCATTTCGCAATGCAAGAAGGTAAACTCTTGGGCCATATGGTGTCTAGGGATGGAATTAAAATTGACCCAAAAAGAATTGAAGCAATAGTTACTATTAATATTCCCAGGAATAGAAAAGAAATTCAGTCATTTTTAGGAAAAAAAAAAATTTTGAGAAGATTCATTCCAAATTTTGCTGAAATCGTAAAATTAATTATAGATATGCTTAAGAAGGACAGCAAGGTAAAGTGGACAAATGAGGCTAAGGCATCATTCGAACGCATTAAAAAATTCATAGGTGAAGCACTAGTACTGGCGAGTCCTGATTATTTGAAAGAATTTTTAATTTTTTCATTTGCTTCTGAGCATACTATTGCAGCAGTATTGTTACAGAAAAAGGATGAGGGTTTTGAGTAGCCGATTGCATTTTTTAGTAAATTTCTCAGAGATGCTGAGATAAAATATGACATATTGGAAAAACAATCTTATGCAATGGTGAAAGCCCTCAAAGCTTTCAGAACTTACGTACTGCATTCAAAGATCATTGCTTATGTGCCTACCAGTTCTATTAAGGATATACTGGTTCAACCCGATAGTGATGGAAGGAGAGGAAGATGGTTAGACAAAATTCAGGAGTTAGACCTAGAATTTAAACCAACTAAACTTATTAAAGGTCAGGGTTTGGATAAATTGTTGACTGAATCAAATTTGAAAGCACTCGAAATAAATTATCTGCAAGAGAATGAAGTATTTTTAGAGATAGATGAACTCGATGTCACTGTGCCGACAATTGAAATTCTAGAAAAAATATCTTCTTCAGTTTGGTACTGCAATATTGTTTCTTATCTACTGGCCCTTCAGTTCCCCAGTGAACTAACCCCATCTAAATCTAGTACATTGAAGTTACACACTGTAAAATATTGTATTATAGATGGTCAATTGTATTGGAAGGATCCCTCGGGTTTCTTGTTGAGATGCTCAGTAGAGTCTAAAACAAAAAAGGTTATAGATGAATTCCATGAAGGAGTGTGTGTAGAGGACACCATGCTTGTAGAGAAATGGCTTATAAAATCCTAAGAGTCGGGTATTACTGGCTGAAATTATTGACTGATGTAAACACTAAAGTCTGAACTTGTAATCCTTGTCAGTGGTTTACAGGCAAGCAGAAAATCTCGACATTACCTTTTGTGCTAGTTAAAACTGAAGCTCCATTCCATCAATGGGGTCTCGATTTTATTAGAGAAATCCATCCACACTCGAGTGCTCAATACAAATGGATTCTAACTGCTATAGATTATTTCACCAAATGGGTGGAATCTGTTCCTACGTGAAATGCAACTGATGCAATAGTGATCAGTTTTTTGGAGGAGAATATTCTATCAAGATTTGGTTGTCCTCAAAAAATAGTTATTGATAATGCTCAGGCTTTCAAGTCCATGGCCATGATAAGTTTTTTCCAAAAATATAATATTGTTCTAGGACACTCCATGGCCTACTATCCATAGGGAAATGGATTAGTTGAGTCATCTAACAAAATCTTTATCACTATAATTAAGAAAGTACTGACCGAAAATAAGAAAGCATGGCATGTACATTTAAAATATGCTTTATGGGCTAACAGGATAGGCACAAAATGGTCAATCAAAATGTCTCCATTTCAGATGGTATATGGTACTGAAGTCATATTACCAATAAATCTAGCATTGTCAGTAATGAAACTCTAGCAGGACTCAAACGAAGAGCCAAATGACATTACCAGGAGGATAAACCAACTAAGTTCAACAAAATAGGGTTGAAGTAGATGAAAAAATACAAAAGTATCAAGATAATATGAAATCCTTATTTGATCGAAAAGCTAAAGATAGGGAATTTGTCCCTGGTGATTTGGTTCTAAAATGGGAAGCCAGAAAAGAGGATGCTGGGAAACATGGTAAGTTTGATCAGATCTGGTGCGGACCATACAGAATTGTAGTCTCTGAGGGAAAGAATGTGTTTTTATTAGAAAATCTCGACGGAAAGATTCTTAACGCCCCTATCAATGGGTGATACCTCAAGCACTTCATGCAGTAATATGTTTCTGAACTCTCATTGTACATACCGTTTTGTTTTCATGTTTTGTTCTGTTTATAGTTACCTTCCTTTCGGTAAGTTTTTATTTTTACTGTAAATATAAAATGTCGACTTAAAATAAAATAAAATATATTATATATATATATATATATATATATATAATAGGTCAAAAATTGCAATAAGAAGTTTTCCAATCTACTAGAGTTCCTGATAGATATCATGATTATCTTATTGCAGGAGACTTGTTGATAAGCCAAGAGACTAGAAACATAAAAAAGGTGACATGCATGGATACCCACATTAAATGTCTCTCGAAAAAGGTAATGAAATAACCGTCTATTTGGCTGGAAGTATAAAAACTACTGAGGTATGAATCTTTGTCTTAAAAACTTAGGTTAAAATTTCCCAGGAGATGTAAACGAGTAAGACAGTAATCTCATGTTTACTAATACTAACACTAAAATTTTAATCAGAGAAATGAAAAGCAACTTTTAATTTTAGAAATTTTTCTCTGTACCCAAAAAAATATATAGATAGATAGATAGATATATGAAAAATAAGCAATAAAGAGAGTGTAAGGAAAAGTTTTGAGTTGAATAAGAAGCTTGATAAGAGTAAGTGTAACCACAACAGAATATCTAAAACCCCTTTCTTTTCCCCTGTCTATGATCAATATTTCTCTTCACCTGGTCCTTGATATCTTCCCATAGGCTTCATAAGAGAAGAAAGGCCTCACCTTAACTTTGGAAACTCATAAACTAACCTTCAAAATGAGAATAGGTAAAAAATTTATAGTTCCTCTAACTTTAGATGAACCAGAAGTATGTCTAGGATAATCCTAGCTCTCTTAGTCATTCTGACAGAAATAAAATGATTGGTTTCACTCAAGGAAAATCCATAAAAAATATAATAAGAATTCCCCTTAAGAATCTCCGTGAAGCCAAAGATGTTTGAAGGTCAGGAGAGGATTAGTCCAAAGCAATTAAAGTGAGTTGACAGACCTCTGTTGTTAAATTAGAAATAGATATTTCCGCGGGTATATTGTATACCGATTGATTGCCCCCACTTCATATTTAAAAAAAAAAAGAGACAGATGGTGAAAGGAAATCCATTTAAATGATTTCCCCCATATACTCCAAAGAGATAAAGAAAGGAAATTCATTATATGATTGCCCTCATCTCAGCATTTAAATGCTAAAATACCAATGGAAGTGGTGAAAGGAAATTCAATGTGGGAAATATGATAACTTCACCGGGGTATTGAACAGAATCGCTGGCAGTGAAGCAATGTCTACATATATGATAGGTTGTTATACGTGAAATACAAGATGATCTGGTAACTATTTCTCTTTTTGGTTGGATCTACATTCTAATCTTATGGGATTCCCTAACTTAAAACATTGGAATTACTTTACCTTGATGCGAACAAAATCAAATAAAACCTGGTAGAACGATTAAGGTTGTTTTGATTACCTTATACAAATCTAAGGTCAGTTTTAGGAAAGGAAAACTATTATAAGCCTGATTCAAGGTCACCAAATGTTCTAGTTTCGAAGAGTTTTCAAAGTTAAAGATGAAATCTTAAAGTCTTGTTTTCTTTTTCTCCAGAGTGTGTTTCACAAAACTGCAATAATGACTCCATTCACCCAATGAAGGCACTCGGTCTACATGTTCTTCTCATCACACAAGGAGACGGGATCCCTAGATGGAGACTGTGTTGAAACAAACTTCATATTTTCCTAAAAAAAAACTTACACTAAAATAAAAGTTTGTTTTTGTTTAAATAAAAAAAGAGAACAAAAATGCAAGTGGATAATCACCATCGAAATAAATTCATCCGATCAATCCAACGGTTTAAATGTCTTAGCATATTATGGAGCCTCCCTTGGTTTTGAAAAGAGGTCAAAACATTAAAAACTTTTCAAGAGTTTAGGGTTTCAGGGTTCTGCTATTTACGTAGTTTGATATTTAACGACAACCCCAAAGTCCCAATACCGAATTCATGAAAAGTAAATTTAAAAGAGGTTAAACCAAGTTAATAAGAATAATTAAAAATGTTTAATAGTGATTTAAGCTTATCGTATTTTCATTTTTGGGAATCTCAACTCAAACGACAGTTCAAAATCCCGATGTGTAATTCACGAAATCCTTTTTAATCGTGATTAATTAAAGTTTAAACATACTTAATATATTGTTAATCAGTCACATTTTGGGAAATCGGAGAATTATCACTCATCACGCTCAAAAAATCCCAAAGCATGGGGTCCCAAAAGTATTAAGTACTTAATTGAGATTAACTTAACATCAAAACAAAGGTTAATGATATAAAATGGCTTTTCGCATTTTCGCTTTTTTGGGATTCTTAAACGATATTACATCCAAACTCTCGGTCACGAATCGTCAATATTTAGCAGCATTTATTATGGATTAATGGGATATTTTATAATGTAAGATGTGTATCTCCAGTTGTACTCTCTTCATTAAGGCAAATAAATTCATCGCCCGTAGAAGCACATTCTAATTAAGGCAGGCTGAAGGTGAATAAAGGTCTGTATTTCAAATTCCATTCTCACTTTCAGCAAATCAGAAAGTTGTATTCGAGAAAGTTTACACCTTTTTATATGTAATAGGTGTCCTCTTTTCATCATAGGCATCATGGCACCCAGGAAAATGCTGAAGAAGAGTGATGAGGCTAGTGAAGTATCAAATCTAAACTCGAACATTCTGTCTGATACCACACCACACGTTGTAGACTCGGTCAGATCCTGGATGCAGATTTTTGAAATTTTGGAACACGAGGTCAGGAATTGCCCAGATGAATTTGGAGACAAAAATAATGATAAAATTGCAACTAAACTCAAAGTTATAGCAGAGGTTGAGCTTCATAAATAGCTACACGCCTGAAGCTCATACCATACAATGACATGATAAACTGGGTTCTGATGAACATCGATGTGCAGTCCAAGAGTATCATGAACCATCAAAAGGCCATTGTCATCTCTTTTAGGCCAGAACAAATTCAAGTAATGTACAAGCTATCCCCCATTTCTAAATGTATTTATAATGCTGAATTCATAAAAGAATTTCAACAAAAGGAGTTTACAGAATTTGACCAAATCTATCCAGATATAATCAAACCATGGTGGGGAATTCCAGCGAAATTTAGAGATGATACCCATGGTGTTTATGCCATAGCATCGTTAAATGAATATATGGTCTATATAGAAATGATGTTATGTATATTATTTGGGAGGAAAATCCCTACTCATTTCCCAACGAAATGGGTGTCAATTATACACGAGGTAGTCAAGGGTTTCACCTTCAATTGGGATAAGATTCTATCAGATAACCTAACCAAGGATATTGTTGAGTACCAAATGGAAAATTAAAATGGCCAACTTGCATATTTTTATATGTATGCATATGTCATGGATGTTATCTGTTATATGACCCCTTTTTCCATTAATGAATTGGATATGGAACCCAACCTGTGCAGAACCCATCCATTTCTATCACTCTCAACTATGGGAAGAAAAAGTAAAAGATTTCTTTTATGAAATATGTCACTATGTAGTGATTCCTATGCACCAAATATTGTTTGGTTATTCCCCCCCTCGGATTTCGGAGAAAATCATGGGAAACCTCAAAACAGTGGTAGATTGGTTTATTGAAGAGAATTTCTCTTATATCAGAGTCTTCGAATGTTCGATTCCTCCTCATGATCTCCCACAATTTCTCCCTAACATACTGGTGTGTAGAGAATTGGCTTACAAAATAATAACAGGAGGCATCGACAAAGAGTTAAAATAACTTCAGAAGAAATTCTGGCCATCTTTTCCTATACAGATCGGGAGGTTTTCACTGCTAAATTTTGGTCATTCCAAGGTAGAAGTTGCAGCATTAGAGGACATTAAACTGGTAGATCTTGAACTTAGAAAGCATGATCCATATCAAATTATGGGAAATCATATAGATCATTGCAATATCAAAAACATATGAGCATGAAGACTCCCCCTATGATGACATATTTAGACGAATCAAATCATAGCTCAATTGCAAAGTCAAATAAGAAATACAGAGAAAAATATTAGAGATGAGATAAATAAAGGACTGGAACAAGATAGAGATGTTGACAAACAAGAAATTCAACTGCTCAAGTATAGTTTAGATGATATGTATAATAAGATGCAAGCCATTCAAGGACATTTCATTCAGCAAGAGGAATTAGTAAGGCAGTTGTAAGATAAATTGAGTTCTATTGAAAGCCAGGTGGAAAATATAATGGTATTCCAAGCCTAGGCACTGGAAGTGCATCAGAAGCTAGAGGAAGAACAACAAAGCCTATTTTATAATGTAGAGATCATTCAAAACTATTTTCGGGAAGTAATTCAATCATTAGAGAACATTGTTTTCAAAGAAAAAGAGGCTACAGCAGCACGGGCCGCTTTTCAAAAAGTTGTCATATTTTCGGCTAAAGAAGAGGTATCAGTAACTCCTAGGTTGTCTGTCACAGAAAAAATCAGGGGTGATATCATGCTAAAGGTATGGGAGACCAATATAGCCGAAGGTAAGAAAATGGCCAAAGAAATTAAGGAATATTGTGAAGAGACCTTCGATGCGCTGGATAAAAAATTGCTAGGCATTGGAAAGGGTGACTGTCTTGGACTATTAGGACAAATCAATGTTATAAAACATCAAAGAAATATTACATGAATCTCGGGTTGAAATTTCACAGTTGATACAGGTCAATGTTGCACAAATGGAAAAATGGATGGTGAAGCCAAACTTACAGTTACAATCAGTAAAATTTGAGGATAAAAGGATTGAGGACAGGTTGCTGAAAATTCAGAGGAAGTTGTATCTGTTTGAGGCAAAGGATGCGTTGGAGCCTTCACTAAGATTAGCACAGTTTATAAGCAGGTGCGTCGAGTGTCTTGAGCCAAGTGAAGCAAATACTTCGAAGAAATGATGAAATGATACATGCTGCCCATTATACCGGTGTATGTAAGAAGAGAGAAAAGAAACCAGTGAAACGGTCCAAGTCTTTATTTTTGTTACCATTAAATATCTAGGAGTAAGGAAAGTTCCAATCGTCTAGGGTTGAGAACCTTTGTATACATATAATTTCAAAATACTTAGAGAAGGATTTTTCTTGGCCGATTGTAGCAAAGAAATTTCTCCTTTACTAGAATTAAGACAAATGCAAACAGGAGACTCCATATTCCGTCAATCCTGAGTTATGTGTTCTTTTGTTCTTTCATATTCAACATCATTTGTTATATATCTTTGATGAATGTCTAACTACAAATTAGTACAACATATACTGTGGTTATATGCTTATTTAGTCATTTGATTATTTACAGATTTTCCTATGTATTTGTTATTAGCAGACACAAGACCTGTGAATTATTTAGATTACCATATTTTGTGTTTCATTAAAGGTTACTCGTCTAATTTCTTCTTCTGTCACAAAGTGAGATTCTTCCATGATTGACACCTCAATATTGTTTAAACAACTTTATGTTTTCTTTCATAATATTCATTATTTTCAATTTAACTCATATACGGGAAACGACCACTAAAATTGTTATATTATTAATTTAAATTTAGGAACTTTTCTCATATAATCTAAAATAGAAATAGAAAATCTAAACCAAAAAATATTTTAACCTTGTTTTCCTCCATGAATGTACATGTTGCAAGAAAGCCTAATATAGCACTCGACCTCACAGATCAAACCAGCATCGCATTAACCTTGTTTATTACTATCCTAGAGACAACCACCACCCAGGTTGAACTTGAACATTCATGGGCAGCCATTGAACAGGACATAAACAACCAGGAACGATTTGAATCTAGACAAAGGCAACTCAGAAATCAGTCATAGCTTCTTTCCTAAAGAATTGTTTTTCTTTTTGTATATTTTAAACCCTCTTTACTTTTTGGATGCCTAGACTTTATACTCTAGAGCCTTAAGTATAAACTCTGGAACAACACTTCCCTTCATAAAATTCAATTTTTTTTTTTGAAAGTCTATCCCACATGCATTGGGATATTATATTATTCATGATATATAATACTAAGTGTTTGATAACTTAGCAAGAAACACGAGAAGAGAGAAAATTATGGAGCTTGGCATATTCGGCCCTTGGAAAATTGTCGAATAAAATATTAATTTTGGAATCTCATTGTCATCCATCTCATGCCCAGTCATTGATGTATAAACCATTCATATACTTCCATGTGTCTTTGTAATAACTTTCCACTTGTATATAATAATATTCCACGTGTTTTGCTCCATGAGTTTTCATGTGTCACAATTCCATGATTCCATGTGAAATGTTCTTATTGGTTCATGGTTTAAATGGGGAAAACTTTGAAAGAATGGTTAAGTATGGGAGAGTGATCGGAAGGGTAAGTGAAGGGAAGGGGGAGGATTTGTAGATAGCATAAGTTAGAAGGGTAGTTTTTAGGATGTGTGGATGGACAAGAGAGAGTTTGAAAATGGATATTTTCATAAACCCGCCAACCCGATAACTCGTGAATCACTAAAATATGACTAAGTGTTAAAGTTTGAATGAGAAGGGAGGTAAGGGGGGAATGTAGGTGTCAAAGGTATAGAGCGTAATATGTATATATCAGGATGGGAAGTGAGATATCGTGAGAAGATAAGGAAATGTATGAGTCAGGGAACCCGTGAACTGGATGAAGAGATGAAGGAAGAGTCCTAAAAACATCCAAGTGTAGAGACTAGTGGAGAATATGGAGAAGAGTGGTGAAAAAAAATAAAAATGGTTAGGTGTGGAGATGAAAGATGAGGGAAATAAGTTATGAGAGTACTTTATAATTCGAAAATGGCGAGGAGAATAATGATACTTAGAAAAATTCTTCATAATCTCTCCTTAGGACATTTAGACCAGATATTGAATAACTTAGGCATACGGCAATGGATTTCTGATCTGAAAAAAGCATGGAGAAGCTGAGAATGAGGGTTGCAGACTGAACTTATAAAAGTTCAAAAATGTCTTCTTTTGATATCAAGGATTTTATGAATCCAAAAGAATAAAAATATAAATGACCAAATTTTGGTCAACAACTGGCTCCAACTGTGGAACAATGACCCCCTGTGGGCTGCTGAGAACACTAGAATCTCAAGACTAGTTACCTTCTCCATTGGGATATGGAGTCATCTTCAAATTGAACTCTTGTAATTTTTCTTCTTTCATGGAGTTATATTCAAAATTCAATACAAAGATTGTCTTATTATGCAAAATTGAACTGAAGAAACAAAATATGTACATACATGATCTACCTACCCTAACTTAATTGAAAGAAAGGGGAACCTTAGGCATAGGAATATTTCCAATGGATCCATTTGAGCATCCCATTGACTTTTGAAATGGGCTCCAAAAATAATATAAATATTTGGGTTGCTACCAATAAACCACGAGCATGAAAATCAGGAGCATGCCCAAAATGTACAACAATGGGATCGAGCAATGTTTGTAGAAGACTTGTTTGCATTAGCAGGTTGACAATACTTTCGAACCAATATTAAATATCATATACTCTTGGATTCCCGAGAGTGCTTCTCTCTTCAATTAAATGAGAAATTTATTTCTTGAAAACATTCTCTTTTTCTTCGTTTTCCACATTCAAGATTATTTTTTCATTGGCAATGTCTTGGCAATGTTCTTCTTCTATGCAATGGCTATCTTCTTTATTTTGGTTGAATTCTTCTTGAATTTTTTGTGGATACTCTTTAATTTCTTCCTCATATGGAGTAAATGAGATTTTTATATCCTTTTCTTTATTTACAACCACTTCCAAGGTTCTTGATTCATCAAAATTCTCTTGAAAAGACTCTTCTTTATTGTAAAGGTGATCTTGCTCATCATTCTTCTCAAGATTCATTTCTTCCATTAATTCTTCTTGTTGCAAGTTCTCTTGTGATGTTTCATCATATGTTACAAGGATGAAATATTCTTGTATATTTGGTGGAGGCTTCTCAATTTCATTCTCAAAATTGTTGCTTGAAATATATTCATATGGAGTATATAGGAGCCTGCAATTTTCTTCTTGTAATTTGGAATTTTCATCTTCATCTTCAGCAACATGACTTGACTTAAAAAATTCATCAACTCTTTGATTAGATTCTTCTTCAAAATTGGTTGTTTTGTTATCTATCTTACATATGGGAGAGGATGGGCAAGAAACAACATTTAAAACATCAGGAAAAACATATGAATGCACCTTTGGGATGAACGTTTCTGCAAATAAATCTTCTAACACATCCCAACTAGTAATGGAGTTAGGAATTAATGAACTATACCATTCAATAGCATCCTCTCTTAGAATTTGTAGGAATAATATACATGTAACATTGTCTTCGATGAGATTGAAATCATAACATGTACCTTTAAAATTAATCAAGTGTTTCTCTTCCTCTTCTAAAGCATCCCCAAAGAATGTAAAAAAAAATCAATAGGAATATTGGGCATTTGAAAATCTACTTTTGGTATATTTAAAGGGGTATTATAAAATCGTCTCCTTCTTTGAGTATTTCTCCCTTTTGTTGAGTCTTACAAAGCCATTGATCGTCTTGATGAAAAATATAAAGAAGCATTATGACATGAATGAAACCCTTCATTTTAAATTTTTCCAGGGAGTTCATTCTCTCGAATCTTTGGTGCTTCTCATTTCTTATTGATATTACAAAATTTAATAGAGTACTGCAATCAAGATCAAAAGAGAATTTGATAGATCAACCTCAAATACTTTATATTCTGAAAACAAGATTACAAGGC
>JASDQU010752018.1:12205-26723 GCA_032191745.1 Picea mariana
GATGCTTGGGGGATTCCTTCAAAAATGTCCATGATGCATGGCTTAACTTTATTAATAATTTTGAAAGGAATTTAATATGTTCATAAAGGATTCTTAATTGATCCATAACATGTTTTTAAAGTTCTTCCATACTACACTTAGTGTTATAAATGTTTTTAAAAGCCTCTTGTACTATCTAGATTTGGCATATCTTCATTGAGGGTTGTGTACCTTAAATTTTGAATGGTTCAACTTAGATGGAGAAACATTTATGAGAGACAAAAAACCAGGGCACTTTAATGGACGTCGGGGTGGGGAGTGAAGTATTTGAGTCGTGCAACATGACCACCATTAAATATAATGCAACCACATTCCATAATTATTGGCTTGTTTGATATAAAGGATAATATTTTAGTAGTACATTTGTTGCATTTTTGTTTTTCGCTTCATGACTATGTCTAGTGCATCATAGCCCACTCAACTCTACTAAAGTTGGCATTAATCTATTTGTTTAACTAGACTATTCACTTCATAGCTTATATGGATAATTTGGTGAATATATGCTTAACATGTGTCCTTGTCATCTTGATAGTTGGAGACACATGCTATGTAATTTGTCATCAACAATAGAGAAGTGGCATGCAACAGAAACCAACCAAATCCTCAAGCATTTAAAAGTTCTTGGAAGACATAGGTTTGAGAAATGGGTAGTAGCTAGGTGTTTTCCCTATCCAAGTGCTCGGTTGTTTGAAACATATGGCCTCTTATGCGATGTTAAGGGTGGGGTTCATTCCTAGATTCACTTGGAAAATAGTCAATGCATAAATCTAGGCATCTTGTTGACCTCACGGAGGAGAATGGAACTTACAAAAATACAATTTCCCTGATGATAGCCAATGATGCAACACTTGTGTGAGAAAAACCAGCACATGACACGATCAATTTCACTCTTTTTTTGAAGTTTGTATTGGATGCTTTCATTCAACGCTTGTGCATGTCCCATCCTTCTTAACGCTAGGGATTTTTAGACCCAAGTTTCTTCCAAATTTGTCCAACAAAACCCCAAAGCACCAACATATCATTCCTCGTTCAAGGCCGAGGAAGGTCTCACCCGAGATGTAGAGAGGATCGTAGAGACCATAGGGTCTTGTGACATGGATGAAGGCTTAAACACATGAAAAGTCACTGTAATAGGCATCCATGTAACTCATGTATAATACACTATGAGAACTAAGAATTAAAACAATACACATACATAATAGACATAAAATGAATTAGAATTGTCATATATTTATTACTGGAAGCATTCCATCATATCAAAGATATACATTGCACATGAAAGACACATATGACAGCCATAGAACTTCATATATTTTCTATATAAAATCTTAGAATTACAACATGTTGCATAATGCGCCTTTGCTTAAAACTCAAACATAGAATAGACACAGAACTATGTTCAAAGCATTACAATAGTACAACAGGCTCAGATTGAGTTGGATACCTATATATATGCCAACTCAAAACTCTCTAACTAGCTAGCTCTATTTCTGATGTTAGAGATTCCTTTTATATCTTTATTTGTTGGGAAGCATTGTCTCTTTCTTCTCTTTTATAAAACTGCCCCACACGCTTCTAGTGTATGTCATTGCTCCACATAGACTTCCTACATCAAGGGAAATATTAACTTCCTGGCCAACTCGTTCTCTGGTCCTCTCACATCTTTTTATGTTGCTCACAGTAATCATTTGGGGATATTTCTTGATGATTCCTTTCTTGATTCCAGCGGGCATTTTCTTATTTTTTGATGCACCAGACAAAACTCAGACCGACGTGAACTTGGTAGACTTTAAGCTTGTTGCACAACTGAAAAAATATGGTCTGGTGCACACTCTATGTCATTCCTCGCACATTTTCTTAGGCACACATAAAACTATGGAATGAGCATGCACAACTTCGTTTGTGCACGTGTGCAAAACTAAACCCAAAACTTTGGGTGCCAACAGGCCCCCACCACTATTATTTGGCTCGTCCTCGAGCCAACAACTAAAGTTATGAGGGAGAAAAAAATGGAGTAAGAGAAAATCATCGTTTGGAAAAACACATTGTGCTTACGATCAGACTTGAGTAAGAGCAAATCATCCATGTAGGTTGTAGTTGCCACTCGACTCAAGTCCATGGCTAACTGACATAAGCTGGATGGTGAAAGGTGGAATTGGAGTCCATGTGGCTAGATGCTCCCTCCATAACCTTTTTTGGTGTCTGTGGAGGGGAATAAGGGATTTTCTTAAGGCCCACCACCCAATACCGAGAACTGGAGAGAATTAATGCATCACCCAGAGAGAGAGTATCCTTCTCTTCTTGTTTGTATATTTTAGGATGGCTAGGAAGAGCTAGTAGCCATGTTCATTCTATTGAAGGAGGGATGTGGATCTATGGCATGATGTGAGAGAAGGGGGTCTGATAATGGGTGTGTGACTATACATAAGCCCTAGAGGTGTGGGTGGAGGAGGTGGTTCTATGACGAAAGAGGAGGCCCTTTTGTATCAACAAAGGGGATGAAGCATGGTATGAGCTAGACATAAGGTCCCTCCCTATCAACAAAGGGGATGAAGCACAGATACACATAGCAATAAGGGAGCAGGTAATTCAATAGAGTAGAGGTTATTTCTAACAATTGTTGATATAGCGTTAAGATGCAGAAGAATCAAAGTGGGGGAAGGGGAGGAGATTGGTTAAGTGGGGAAGAACACGTCCCGAGACGTCCGCGAAATTGGGCCATGATAGCAGTGAAGGATGGGAAGTAGAATTGGGGATGACGAGCAACAGATATTGGGAACGAGACGTGGATAATTTCTCCAAGGAATTTATGGGAGAGAAAATATTTATATCATGGAGACAGAGGAGGTAAGGGGAGTCAGCAAAATGAGTCTGATGGAGGTGACGGAGCAAAGAGTACTAAGAATATGGCGATCAAATGGTGCAACCGGAGAGATCCCAATGTCAATTTGTCGTCCTAAGGATATATCTTGCTGAAGGAAGTGACTTACAAGATTTCATACCCATATGTTATCGAATGTGATGGAAGTATATTGCTCTACCCTTTTGATGAGTGTATCTACCAGGAATTTGTCTGATAATCACATGAATTGGTCATCAGAGCCTAGACATAGTACTTGTGTTATAGGGTCAATCATGCTTACATCTTCTTGGAATGCGAGAATGCTATCCCGTGATTATGTTTGCATGTGTGACTGGAGCTGGATGACGGTTGGGTAGTAGGCTCAGAATGTCAAACCTCCCACTAAGTGGTGAAATTAACGGTTGCATTGAATGTGGACTCGGGTCAATCATTCTCCTGTCAATGGACTGGATACAACGTTATTACCGATTTTGTGTGGGAATTCCTAGCATATTGATCAATGTAATTCATGAATTGTTGTTTAATTATGTTGTCGCTAGTAGTTCATACTCAGTAACAATACTATGGACCTAGTTGTACATACACGAGTCTTATTTTTTGGGGGTGTCGTGCATGTTTTTTATGCACCTCGGCTTGGTTTGACCTTTTTTATTATTTGATTGGAGCGGCCCCTGCTTATTCCTTCAAGCAACTTCGGCATCGAGGGCTCAATAGAAGGCTCGTCCGATTATTACATTATCCATTGATGCATGAGCTCATCAATGCTTGTATTTATCTTGTCTGTTGGATTCATGGGATGGGGGGGAAACGGTGGGATTTCGTTGAATGATTCATTGTTGTTGATGTCTTGGGTAGTTGTTTCCGGAGTGGGTGTAGGTGGTTTCCATGTTAGTTTAGCAAAATAATTTGGGGTGAGTGGTGGGCATGCGCGTTTATGGTTCAAATATTTATGACACACCTCACACTGTTTCTTGGCGAACCATCCTCTTGCACAAAGCTAGGTAATGTGAGGGACAATTTTCCTCATTTTGAATCTTTCATGCATATCTGCTTCTACAGTTACCCATTCTCGGTAAGGTCGGTGGTGCGCAGCCCACCATCATGCAAGAATCCCTATCATCACTAAGTCTAGTGTGGGAGTCCTCTGGTACTCGAGAATGTGTTGCATCCATGCAATCAAATTGTCCATTAGCCCTAACCCATCATACCTATAGGAGCCAAAGTATTCAATGTGCTCTTTTGTAGAGATATGCATGCACATCCTTGTTGAGACTTCATATAGATTATTCTTCCACCTCTCCATGGAATCCTTAGAATCTGTGTCATAATACTTGACACTCCTCCAACTTAACTCACCATCTGCAGTGAGGTTGTTGTAGTCTTCCCTGCACCCCGTGATCTTGTAAATTTTTTCAATGAATGAGCTTTGCACGTTCTCATCCACCAGCTCATTCAACCAGTCACCCTCATATGGATTTAGTGGCATGACCACACTCAGGGTGTCAATTTCAAAGGACATCTGTCTCTTCTTCTAATTTAACACCGCATTACTGTCAAAGGCCTAGTCAATCCCCAGTAGTGCGGGATATGGATCAAACTCATACATGATCTCGATGACTTCAAAGTCGGCCTTTGTTTTCACTCCTTCGATGTTCACTTCTACTTGCTCCAGCAGACCGATGGGGTAAATCTTGTATTGATTGACCAATCAGAGTTGAATGGGCAACCAAACCAACTTAGGATTACCCATCAATTTCCAAGATATATTGGGAAAAATTTTCACGTCGGATCCCAGATCCAACATGACTCCATCCATATCATACCCACGAAGCTCCTTTGTCATCTTAAATTTTTGGCCAGTGTGCTTTTGCTTGCTAACCTGACATACATCCCTTTCTGGCAGTAGAGCAGATATGGTGGTTTGCTCTCCTTGTTATTTCATGCAAGTAACTAACATCCGGTTCAACTTACTTGCAACTTCTATATCTTTAAGCAATCACAAGCAGTAGTGAAAGAAGGTATTGACTTGATCTTTGGCTTCTTCCATGCGACCCAAGTTACACAGGGATTTTGTGCACATTGTGCATTGCGACTTCTTCTGGCGTTGTTCTTCGTATGTTTTTTGCTTAATGTTTCATAGTGTAGTTTGCATGCATACTTTCTCTATCGATATTTGGGTTGTGCACTATATTTTGTCGCACATGTGAGCTTCCTCCAAAGATCTTTGTGTCGTGTGCTATAATTTCTCGTGCACGTGAGCTTCTTCCAGTGACCTCTACATCACCCAATGCACCTCTTCGTGGATCCATGCTTCTTATAGCGACCTTTGTGTTTCCCTTTGTACTTCCTCCCGTATTCGTGCCTCTTCTATAGACCTTTAAGACGCATGTTGCAGCTCCTCGCATGCTCTTTCTTCTTCAAGTACTCTTTTCACATCGTGCAAAAACTGTTTCCACTAAGCAACATCAAACTTTTTGGGGGGCTAAGGTGCCTTCCTGGTCTTTTCGTTTGGTTTATGACCTGAGTCTTCACCATGATCAAAGTTTTCCCTTGTCTTCACAACTCTACAGGTTACTACTCAGACGTCAACCTCCTTGTTCTTCTTTTTTTTTTTGCATGGCTCAACATGCACCATGTTACAGTTCGTCTTATTTTCCTCCCAATTATTTAGTAAGTTAGGACAATCCTCAGTTACATGTTCAGGACTATAAAAATAGGCACAGAGCACACACAACTTGGTGCAGAATTGTGAGACATGACCAATCTCACTGCAATTAAAACANTTCCCTTTGTACTTCCTTCCGTATTCGTGCCTCTTCTATAGACCTTTAAGACGCATGTTGCAGCTCCTCGCATGCTCTTTCTTCTTCAAGTACTCTTTGCACATCGTGCAAAAACTGCTTCCACTAAGCAACATCAAACTTTTTTGGGGGCTAAGGTGCCTTCCTGGTCTTTTCGTTTGGTTTATGACCTGAGTCTTCACCATGATCAAAGTTTTCCCTTGTCTTCGCAACTCTGCAGGTTACTACTCAAACGTCAACCTCCTTGTTCTTCTTTTTTTTTTTGCACGGCTCAACATGCACCATGTTACAGTTCGTCTTATTTTCCTCCCAATTATTTAGTAAGTTAGGACAATCCTCAGTTACATGTTCAGGACTATAAAAATAGGCACAGAGCACACACAACTTGGTGCAGAATTGTGAGACATGACCAATCTCACTGCAATTAAAACAAGTGGGGGGTCTACCTCCTCCTCCTCCATATTCATGGCCATGACCATGCCCATATCCACCTCGGGGTCCTCCTTGGTATCCACCTCCTTTTTCACCACCATGCTCACCACCTTGTATTCCTCCTATCCCCGAAATGCATCATGGGTGTTATCTTGCATTAAGGAGAGGGAGATGCAACTCTTGACATCATGGTCGATAGACTTATAAAACACACAGAATGGGGCATGAGTTGTTGTCTGGTATTTCTACAATGTGGGACAATGGGGCGGAACATGGACCCATTGCCTGCATATTTCACACCATTTAGACTGTCCAAATGAAAATGGACTTGGCACGCCTGTCGCCACATAATTTAGAAGGACTAGGCAATTGTCTCGACGATGTCCCTCGAAATGACATGTAGTACACCATACGTGTCCACGCACGACTTTAGTCTTGGCCATATCTTGAAGTTGTATCATTAGGTTGGTCAGTTGTGACTAAACCTATGCAAACCTGACCAATGTCTTTGCACCTCAAGGTGTAGCTTCCAAGTGCATCATGATCTCAACTGCCTCTGCCTGAGTCGTCACCTTTTGTTGGGTGAGAGAGACTCAAATATGGGGGAGTAACCCCGCAATGAACCATTCTCTGTGTTGTATGTCCTGTATTTGGAATGTCATCCTATCCAATAATATTTTAAATCGTTGGTCATAGTCCCAAACAATTTCTCTTTCTTTTTGTTTGATCTCCTTGATTTCAGTAATGCATTGGGATTCTGACTTAGGATTCTAAAACTCCCTAAGCAGATCCTTCTTAATCTCCACTAGGGACCTTGCATGTCCCGCTGGTGCAATATCTTTGTATTTCATGTACCACATCAAGGATCTATCCCTGAATGTAGTCTCTAGTTGTGTGATATTAGTCACGTCATTTGTAACTCTCTTTATAGACCAGATTACTTCACAGGTGAACCAATGTTTCTCTGCATCGTCCTTACTCGTTTTGTGGTACATGGATAGCCTCAATGTATTGTCTTGATTCACCATCTTTGAACTAGAGCTAGTTCCTCTTCTATGACTTCTATTGGTTGGATCTTTCCACACCACTATCGCTTGGGGTAAAGTATGGTTGAATTCACCTTCTTCTTCATTTATCTCGTCACTTTTATATTCTTCTTCTCTTTCTTCATATCCAATATCTTCACTATCTATTGTGTTTTCTTATTGAATAAAAATGTGCAAGGGGGGTGTAACAAAGGGGGGGTAATTCCATCTTCTTCTGAAACTTCTCGTGAGGTGACCCAAAGAGCTATCTACTTGCAGCCGTGAAAGACTATCCACTAGTTCCAATTTGTCTCCCCTACCACTAGGGGAGCCTCCATCTTCCTTTTCTTTTGGTGCACCAACATTCTACGCCCTACCTTCATGTCCCGACCATGCACCAAAAATGTGAGCTCCTTCTCTCGGGCTGATTAGCGCACTTCCACTTCATGCTTCATCTCCTAGTTCGATCTACGCACTGCCACCTTGTGCAAAATCCCTCTCTCCAATCAGCACATTTCTACTTTGCATGCCATCATCTCTCCTTATCAGCACACAATTTCTTTGCACTTCATCTTCTTCTAAGGTTGTGGCACTCCACAATAGCCAAAGGGGGTAGACTTCATCACCTAGGTCTAGACTAATATCACTATTGGTATTCCTATTGGACACCATCTCCTCTATGCCACACCTCTTCATGGGCCTATCCTCGTCTATGCTCCACTCTGACACAACATCCACTCCCGCACTACCACTTGGTGTGGTTTCTTTTCTCTTATCTTGGACCCGACCCCTCGTTGCATGCCCCTGGCTAAATATTTTCCACCTTTCTCTTCCGCTCTTATTTTTATCTCAACTCTTATTGCGTATCTCTCAGCCCTTTTTCTCTTATGCTCTTCAGGGTCCATTCCATACCTCACCTCATCCCAACAACTTCTTAGATCCTCCTCAATGGATCCATCTTCTAGCTCCTTTTCCCCCACCTTTGCCAAATCCCCCCCCCCCAGCACTAGGGGGTTTACTCAACCATTATTTCGAGCTCCATGCACATCATTCTTCTCTCCACAAACAACATCTTGATCTAAAGTGGAATCTCTTATAGCATTTGCTTCCTTGGACCTTCTTCATGTAGAAATTACGAGGCCTTATGAGGCTTCCCAACAAGTTTGTCTTTGACCTCTTGTTGGGCTCCAAGTTTGATCTTTAAGACTGTCCTTTGTTGTTTTTTTAGGACAGCAAACAATCCAGTACTTTTTGCTCACAATTTTAATGGTCAAGTGTCCTTTTGAGGTGCCCTTGCAAGTGTTATATTTTCCCAATGTTAGCACATGAAATATACTCAAAACAAATAACACTACCTCCTAGATATTTACAACTTTAAATGATGAATTACAATTCTAAGCATGCATGAAATGAACACAAGTATTTTTAGTCAACATGACCCTAGATAAAACCCCCCTGGGGAAAACCAGTTTGGAATGGAAGTATATATTTGTGGAGAATAGAAGGTGGAATACAACAAGTACATGAAACAAATGAACCTGATACATTAACAACTTGTCTCATGTTGCAACACAAGTCTAAGAGTGAAATATGCACCCAAGTATGGTGCGCCCTCCTCAAATATTGCTCTATCCACTGAAATGAAGCGCCCTTTCTCCATGAAGCTATAATGGAGAAACCCTTGCACCACAATGTTCTCTTGTGTGCTACCTCTCCACTAAAATTGTACTCAAAGCAATATGACCACTGCAAGACCTCCCTGCTATAGATGTGCCCTCCTCCTCAAGTGCGCCCTCCTCCAAGAAAGAACAAAAACCACAAATAAATTGGGCCCTAAGCCTTCATGAGCCCTCCATGAAAGGAGGTGCCCAAGCTCTCCTCTCCCAATGCTTCCATTATCATCCTCTTGCCCTTCTCCAAAATATCTTGGTGAAGATACAAGTGAATGAGCCTCTCCTTGCCCTATGCACCCCTCTTAAGGAAACATGAGGAAACCTAAAATATGGGTGGATGAGATCATCCCATCTCATCTCTAATCAATGGTTGAGATCTCTCCAAAATAATCCAACTCAAAACCCACTTTACTCAAGTTTCCATAGTTTCACTTTATGTCCCTCAATTCACCCACAAAGTGAATTAATAGTCATTTTAGGTTAAAATGACCAAATTTCACTTTTGACTTAAATCTCCTAAGTCAAAGTGAAATTAGACATAAATTACATGGTACATGGTACAAAGTATTTCCCACTTGTGTTTAGAGGCTCACAAACACAAGGGGATCACTTTCCAAGGTATCCAAATCTCAACACATCAAACTTTCTTTCAGCCTCACTGAAAGAATCACTATATTCTATAGAAAACTCAATAATGTAGCCTTCCTTTACTCAAGCAAACAAAAAATCAGTATCTTGAGTCCACTTGTTATCTAACACCTTCAATCTATCAAGTTTGTCTTGATCCCAAACTATTGGTTCCACTGGAAACACAACTGAATTGATAGCAACTTGCCTTTTCAACCATTCATGCAACAAACAAGGAAATTTCACGAAAAAATATCTAATGCATATGTGAGTAAAGATATCTTCCTTTCCATTCCTTCGCGTTCACCCTCAATCCTTGCACCTCTTGCAGGGAAAAATCATCTTCTTTCTCTTATATCTAGTCTTGAATATCCTCCTTAGAAGGATGCCAACTCATTTTTTTCCTTCATCGATCTCAACAAGACTTCTGGTCTCGACAACATAGCCATTTGTTGGGCGCTTTCGGTCCACGCGTGCATGCATCCCATCCTTCTTAACACTTGATCGGGATTATTTTCAGCACGAAATGGGAGTGGAGATATAATAAAGAAATGTATAGAGATATCTCATATATCTAATAATATAACATAAATATATCATAGATGCAACCATAAACACAAAGATATAGTAATATACAATTTCTATTAATGAGCGAAATGTACAAAACTGTAGAAATACAGAGTGAAAGACTCCCTAGAATGGTGGCAACTTATCTCTAAGAAGAGATGTGATGGCTACTCACATTCACAAGAAGATGATTTTACAATGAGGCTCCAAAGGCATTTTTATCATAAAGAAAATCCAAAACCCTAACCCCAGAAGATGAAAAGACAATTGTTTTGTGGACCCCGTTTTGGGTAGTTTGGTGTATCAACTTCCCAGGGGCATAACTTTGGAATA
Organism: Picea mariana; assembly: GCA_032191745.1. Classification (NCBI taxonomy): domain Eukaryota; kingdom Viridiplantae; phylum Streptophyta; class Pinopsida; order Pinales; family Pinaceae; genus Picea; species Picea mariana. Next base: position 22,566 of record JASDQU010752018.1, read on the forward strand.
CAATCTTCGTTTGGGGTGAGCGATTGCTTGTTGGAAAGCTATCATGGAGGAGATTAATTTTCAAGGATAAACCAAAGCCTTTGGCTATCATTGAGGTGCTTGATCCCTAAAAACCTTCATTTAGGCCCTCAAAATGGCCCCGAAAGTTTAGGAACCGAAAAAAAATGCTAAAAATAGTAAATTGCCAAGAGACTATTTTGATCCAATTAGAATAGGTGGGTGGCCACCGATATCCACTTGGATCAACACTAGGGAGTTTTAGACCCATGGTTCATCCATAGTTGTCCAACAAAACGACAAAGCACCGACATATCAATCCTCGACCAAGGTCGAGGAAGGTCTCACATGAGATACAAGGAGGATCACAGAGATCATAGGGGCTTGTGACAAGGATGAAAGCTTAAACAAACAAAAAGTCACTGCAATTGGAATCCATGTAACTCATGTTTGATAAACTATGAGGACTAAGAATTAAAACAATACACACACATATTCAACTCATACATAATAGACATAGAATGAATCAAAATTGTCATATCTTTATTACTGGAAGCATTCCATCGTATCAAAGATACACATTGCGTAGGATAGCCACATATGACATCCATAGAACTTCATATCTTTGCCATATAAAATCTCACAATTACAACATGTTGCACAATGTGCCTTTGCTCAAAACTCAAACATAGAATAGACACAGAACTATATTCAAAGCATTACAACAATACAACAGGCTCAAATTGAGCTCGATACTGATAGCTAAGCCAACTCAAAACTCTCTAACTAGCTAGATCTGTTTTTTATGTTAGAGATTCCTTTTTTATCTTTCTCTACTGGGGAGTGTTGTCTCTTTTTGTTCTACTCCACTCGTTTGTCTGATAAAACTTCCTCACACGCTTCTAGTGTCTGCCAGCACTCCATGTAGAATTCTTGCTTCAAGGACAATCTTGACTACCTGGCCAACTCGTTCTTTGGTCGTCCCACATATTTGTATGCTACCCACAATAATCATTCGGGGAGATTTCCTGATGATTCCTTTCTTGATTCTGACAAGCATCTTCTTGTTTTCCGACACACCTAACAAAACTCGGACCGTCGTGCACTTGGTAGCCTTTAAGCTTGGTGTGAAACTAATAAAACTTGGTCTGGTGCACACTTTATGTCATTCCTCACACATTTCCTTAGGTGCACACAAAACTGTAGAATGAGAAAGCACAACTTTATTTGTGCACGCGCGCACAACTTTATTTGTGCACGCGCGCAAAACTGAACCCAAAACTTTGGGTGCCAACAGTTTCATCTCATCAAGTTGACTCGCTCTACCCCAAAGCTTGATCGAGCTGACATCAAATCACTGAAGGAGGGGTTCCATGTAGCTATATTAGAATCCAGGCCCTGATGTTACGTTTATAAGGGCCTTGGATGGCGGGCTCAACATATTGAAATCTAGAGGTTTGACTTCAACACTAGCACATTCTATTTCACAAAGGAACTTGAGTTGCTCTACTTTATTTTAGACAGACAATGAGCCCAAAAATTGATATAAATATGCGCTTCCTGAACCATTCTCTATCATATTAGTGCCATATTCTGTTAAAAGTTACTCTAAAGAATTTTCTAACCTATGAGTTAGAAGAGATGAAGAGTTTGGTGGCAATAGTGGCTAGTAAGAGTGGGAAAACAACTGGAAATGAGGCAACAACTTGTGTACCAAGGTATTTATGAATTTGATCTATATGTGTTAGAGTTAGCTGAATTTATAATGTACTTGTGTATCAAGGTATATGAATCTGAGTTATATTTTCTAGGTTTAGCTGAATTCTCTAATGTTCTTGTTTCATTTTCTTATTGTTTTTTTGTTTGTAGAGGGCGCTTCCAAGGATGTGCAGGTTTGTCTGATAATTATGGTAAATAAGTCTAGTCTTTGAGTAATGAAATATTGGTCAATTAAATTAAAGAAAGTGTGAAATTGATATGGTGGGTTCCCCATCCGAGGTCTAGCATTTTCCATTGGGAAGGGAAATACAAGATGATCGACGTCGTGCCTTGTGCACCGGCCTCTGAAGACGAGAAAAAAAATTGGTTTAGAGCCTAGGAACCTTGAAAGGAAATATTTCGCTCATTTCTCTTCAATTATACTATATTATACTAGAGGTAGTAAATGTGGTTATACTATACGATACTAGAGGTAGTAAATATAGTTAGCGATTGAATAATGAATAGATAAATAATAAAATTAGAAACTGAGGGTAAAATATCCATGGTGTTAGAACACTATAGACATTTTCAAATAAAAATCAAATTTTGAAGTCCTTTTTTGTTTTGGTCTTTTCAAAATAAATTTTGAAAACTTAGGAATATCGTTTCTTAGAATAAAATGTGTTTTTGTTACATCTTGACAGAGCGCATCAAATACCAACCATTAAAAAATTAGAAGTCATCTGGATTGGCGACTCTCGCGACTTCAGAGTTCTAGAATTGTAAAAGATTTAAGCAAAAGAGAAGTTTGTATTTCACTTCGGGACTTCAGGATTCGGGAGTTCAAGCTCAAAGTGTTCAAAGCCCTAAAAAATCCTGAAGTCGCGAAGCTCCGGAGTCCCGGAGACATGAATTCTCACAAAAATATTTTAAAATTAATCAACTGATGTGTCATATGCCACATGTCAATATTTACTTGTGCTGACACGTGGCACTCATTTTTGGACACCTTAGTCACATCATTCGCACGATTTCAGGTGACACATGTCACTCATTTTTTATGACATGTCATCAACAGTGACGTCATTACTGCCATATCACTCCGGGAGATTGTCCTCCGGGAGATCAGCCAAGAACAAATTCAAACAAGTGTTGGAGCATTGGAGCACCGAAGTGCCCGAATGATCGTAATAATAAATCACTAAAGATTAATGGGATAAGCATGTTTAGGTACATTTGATTTACAGTAAGTAATCAATCTACAAGTTCAGACTTCGGGGAAACTCTATTCACTTTTAATACAAACTCACGAAGCTCCAGAGTCCCAAAGTTTCGAAACACTTAAGAGATAAAGTAAGTTTAAGTTGTGATCAATTAAAACGAAACAATAGTTAAAGGTTGACTAATTGCTTCGTGAATTCGGCCTTCGGGAGATATCTATTATTCCTCATTCAAAAATCCCAAATTTCGAACCACCAAAATACCTTATCTTAATTATGATCATTAAAAGTGTATTTAGCATGGCTAGGGTAAAAGACTGGGAAAATCTTGCGACCGTCAGGTAATTAAATTGAAAGATTTGGCATGATTACCTTGTCAATGGATTAAATGTTAGGATAATTAGTGATTAACATTTCTTTAAATAAAGGTATTTCAAACTTCATAGCATTTTTCCATTAACATCCATAACTTTGGCATTCAATGTTTTGGACTCACATATTTTTTACTTCTCACAGGAGTGTTAACATCAAAATTTGGAAATCATGGCACCACATAAAGCAGGAAAGAAGCAAGATTCATTTACTGATGAGTCAAACCCAAATGTCGATATTCTTTCAGATACTACTGCTCGGCTGATAGATGTCATTAAATCATGGAAGCAGGTATATGAAATTTTAGAGCAGAAAATTTCTCTCCATTCTGATGATTCAGTTGGAGAAGACGATGAATCATTTGTAGCCAAGCTAGGTTAGGTGGCCAAGTCGAAACTTCACAAAGTGAAAGCTCAGCTGAAGTTAATTCCATATACTGATATGATAAGCTGGGCCTTAGATCACGTGGATATCTCGACGAGAACCATCTACAGTCATCAGAAGACCATAGTCGACTCTTTCTGACCCGAGGACATTCAAGTAATGTACAAATTAACCCCCAACCCCAAATATACTTACAATGCATCATTTATAATGAAGTTTGAGGATGATGAATGCAAAAAAATATGGCATAATTGTTCATGATATAGTAAAATCGTGGTGGGGAAATCAAAATAAATTCAAAACTGATAGCCAGGGTATATATTCTACAACCTCTTGTGATGCCCATATTTTGTATATTTCCATGATGCTTTGTAGAATGTTCGAAAAGAAAAATCCTACGCATTTTACTATAGAGTGGGTTCCTATAATCCATGAAGTTGTTGAGGGTTATACTTTTGATTAGGGAAAAATGTTGTCGGATAAC
>JASDQU010752018.1:26743-38546 GCA_032191745.1 Picea mariana
CCAGGGTATATATTCTACAACCTCTTGTGATGCCCATATTTTGTATATTTCCATGATGCTTTGTAGAATGTTCGAAAAGAAAAATCCTACGCATTTTACTATAGAGTGGGTTCCTATAATCCATGAAGTTGTTGAGGGTTATACTTTTGATTAGGGAAAAATGTTGTCGGATAACCTAGCTAAACAAATCGGGGATTACAAAACTCATAATTCTAAAGGAGAACATGCTCCTTTCTATATGTTCACATATATAATGGATGCAATTTGTTTCAGAATGCCATTTCCTCTTATGAATTGGAGCTGGACTCTGATTGTCACTGAACCCATACATTTCTATCACTCTAAATTATGGGAGGAAAATGCAAAGGATTATTTTTATGAGATTTGTCACAATGTGGTCATTCTGATTCATGAAATTATCTATGGTCAACCTCCCCCCAGAATTTCAGAACAAATTATTGGGAATTTAGGTGCCATTGCAGATTGGTACAATGAGGAAAGATTCTCTTACATCATAGTTTTCATTTGCTTTGCATATCCACATGCTCTTCCCATATTTTGTTAGGGAACTAATCTCCCTAACCCCTCATGTAGGTAGAATAATATATTTCCATGTAATAAAGGCCAATATTAATAAGGCCTAGCAATAAGGAAGAATAAGTCAAATGTAAGAAGACCTAATAGAAGCTTTCACTTCTAGAAGGATATTCATCTAGATTGTTCTTTTGGATAGACATATTTAGTATAAATAGGAGTAGAGGGTATGAGAAGTTTTGTCTTGGATATTATTGTAATAGAGCTCTGCTCTATTGGAGGTTTCCCCCTCGAAGAGGCAAGTGAACATTGTTATCATTAATCAAGGTTCTCTTTCTGGTGTTATTCTGGTATTATTTTGGTATTGTTCTGGTTATATCATTGTTGCTCTACCATTTATATGCTTAAATATTTCTTTTCTGCATACTCTTTTATATCTAGAATACTACAAGTGGTATCAGAGCACTTTCCTTGGCAACAAATTGTGGGTTATTTTTTTTCAGGGTAGAGACATATTTTGGTGTCTTAAATCTACATAGATCTGTCATTATGCGCATAAACCCATGGTCGGGGAATCATACACGCAATAAATACAAGTGGGACCTGACCCCCTTCCAACACCCTTATTTGGGCCTTACCCCATTGGATTCCCCTCGTCGCTCTGATCGTCGTGATACACTTCACCCATAACCCATTTTATGTGTGGTCCCACCCGTCCCTTTTCATTTTCCCTCTTCATCATGGCCCACACTTGTAGCCAAGACTTGGAAGCTCGCTTCAATTCTTTGTATTCTAATTGCACAGAGACACAACAAGAAGGGAGGCAACTCAGTGCCAATTTTTTCACAATTAATAAAAACATGCATTCCTCCATTGACGCCAAAATGGAAACCATCAAATAGGACCTCACTACCTAGCTTGAATCCTTCAATACCCAGCTTGCATCCTTCACTATGATGATCTGCGCCAAGCTGCATATCCCTGCAGATCTTCCCTCCTCTGACCCATCTTTGCAATCTGAAGGTGAAACTTCCAATAATTCCCAGACTTTTCAGCCCCATCACTTTCAGCGTGACCTACACCTTCCACGTGTGGATGTGACAAAATTTGATGGCTTGGATCCCACTGATTGGGTGACTTAAATGGAACATTATTCCTCTGTGTATGGCATTATCGATGAGTTGGACAAACTCTGGTATGGTGTTCTTCATCTAGATCAAGAACGTTGGTAATGGTGGCAATGGTGGCAATGGAGAAAAAATGCCTGCCTAGGGTATGTGGCTTGGACACAATTTGTGGTAGAGATTTATGAACTCTTTGACACTAGCACCAACCATTTAGGTCATTTGACAAATTTGAAACAATCTGGCATAGTGGAAGAATTTATAGTCGCTTTTGAGCGATTGGATTTTCGTACAGAGGGCATGTTAGATGCTTTTTTCCGAGAATGTTTTATCAATGGCCTCAAGGATTAGATTCGTTCCCATGTCCTCATGGCTCAGCCTCAAATTTGGGTGGAAGCTACTAAAAGAGCTAAGGAAGCACAACAGGTTGTCTCTTCTCAAACCAAAAAACCCTCCTTTATTCCTCGCACAAAACCAATCACTCCCACTCCTCCTTATACTCCACTAAAGATCCATAAATCGACCAGGGAAGAAATGGTTGAATGCCAACTCAAAGGCCTTTGTTATAATTGTGATGACAAATATTTTCCTGGGCACAAGTGTAAGGAACAAAATCTTTTTATGGCCATCTTGGAGGATGTTTCAAAAGATGATGTTGAGGCCCCCCTTGTGGCCGAGTCACCTGAACCCACTGACATGACCCCACCCTCCGACCCTCCCGAAGTCGAACCAGTCATTTCCCTGAATGCTCTCACTGGGTTCTCTGCTCCCCAAACCCTCAAGCTAATTGGTTACATTAAGCATAAGAAAGTCATCATTCTTGTTGATAATGGAAGCACCCATAATTTTATTCATTGTCACATTTCCCAAGAAACTAATTTCTATATCTGTGTCGTCAATAATTTTCAAATCATGATTTCCAATGGCAGGTCCATGAAATGTGGGGGGCATTGTGAAAATGTGTGTCTCCAAATTGGTCAGTACCACACGAAATCTCATATGTTTTCTATAGACATGGGAGGTTGTGACATTGTGTTGGGTGCAAAATGGCTAAGGACTTTGGGTCCCATTCTAATGGATTCTAAGGAATTAACCATGCAATTCCACTCGAAGGGCCAACAATATCAGTTCCAAGGCAACACCGTCGGTTCCCTGGAGATCATCAGTTCCCATTGCATGGAAAATCTCCTCAAAAAAGGTCATTCTGGCATTATTTCAAAACTCCATGCCATTCAAGCCACTGAGACACCCTCTGTGCCACAATACCTCCAATCCATCCTCACTAAACATCAAGTGGTTTTTTCCATCCCCTAGGGACTTCCTCCTTTCTATAGTGTTCATGATCATTTCATTCCCCTTGTCCCCGACAACCTTCCTCCCAATATTCGTCCCCATCGTCATCCCTTTTCCTAGAAAAATGACATTGAGAAAAATTTTCAAGAATTTCTCACCGCAAGTGTTATCTGTCCTAGTATGAGCCCCTACTCTTCTCCGGTGGTCATGGTCCTTAAGAAATAAGGTTCTTGGTGCATGTGCCTTGACTTCTGCGCCCTCAACAAACTCACCATTAAAGACAAAATTCTCATTCATGTCATTGATGACCTCTTGGATGAATTGAGTGGTGCCTAGTTCTTTACTAAACCTGATCTTCATTTTGGCTACCACCAGATACGCATGAATGAGGTTGACATTCCTAATACTTCATTTTGAACTCATGAGGGCCACTATGTTTTTGGTCATGCCTTTTGGCTTGTGTAATGCTCCCTCCACTTTCCAAAGCCTCATGAATCATGTCTTCCATCCTTTTCTCCAACATTTTTTCTTAGTTTTCTTTGATGATGTCCCCATATATAGTAAAACTTGGACATTCCATCTTTCTCATGTGKATCAAGTTCTACATCTACTCTCTCAGCACCAAATTTTCCTCAAACAATTTAAATGTCCATTTGGATCCTCAGAAGTCGAGTAATTGGGTCATTTTGTTGGCAAGGAAGGTGTCAGGGTGGATCCTAAAAAGATTGAAGCTATGTAGGATTGGCCTCGCCCCAATACTCTCAAAATCTTGTGTGGATTTTTGGGCTTAACATGTTATTATCACAAGTTTTTTAAGAATTATGGAAAGATTGTAGCACCTCTCACTGCTCTCCTTAAAAAGAATTCTTTCACTTAGACTCTCGCAGCTGATCATGCCTTTCAAACCTTGAAGGCGACCATGTGCACCACTCTAGTCCCGACCCTTCCTGATTTCACAAAGACCTTTTTCATGGAATGTGATGCTTTCGCGAGAGGAATTGGAGCAATCCTTGCACAATATGGTCGACCTTTGGCCTTTACTAGCAAACAACTGTCATACCGACATTTGGGAAAATCATTCTATGAAAAGGAAATGTTGGCTATTCTACATGCAGTGGATCTTTAGCGCCCTTATCTATTGGGGCATCACTTTCAAATTAAGACAGATCATCAAAGCCTCAAGTATTTTATGGAACAATGCCCTTCCTCCCCAAAGCAACAAAAATGGGTGACTAAGCTCTTTGGATATGATTATGAGATCATTTACAAGAAAGGAAAAGACAATGTGGTTGTTGATGCACTTTCAAGAAAATATGAAGATGAATTCTCCCTTTTTTCCCTCTCCTTCATTGTACCAGATTGGCTCTAGGCTGTTCGCCAGGAATGGCTACACGATCCCAAAATTTCGCATCTGATCCAACAATTGCAAGCCAATTCTCAAGTTTCCCCAAGGTACTCTTGGCACAATGATGAGCTTCGCTACAAAGGCCTTTTGTATTTAAGTAAACAATCAAAAATTAAATCCACGGTACTTTCTGAGCTTCATGCTACACCCACAGTTGGGCACTCAGGGTTTAACAAAACCTATCACTGGGTCAAACGTTCTTTTTTTGGGATGGTATGAAACATGGTGTTCACAATTTTGTGGTAGAATGTGATGTTTGTCAACGCAACAAGGGCGCCAGTCAAAGCTCCTGGCACACTACAACTACTTCCAATTACACCTGCTATTTGGAGGGATATCTCTATGGATTTTATTGTGGGCTTACCTAAACCGAGCAATAAATCAGTCATCCTGGTGGTAGTTGATCATCTTTCCAAGTTTGCTCTTTTATGTGCTCTTCAACACCCATTTACAAACTCCATTGTGGCTCAACTTTTCATGGATTAGGTCTTCAAGCTTCATGGCATTCCTCATTCTATTATTTCTAATCGAGACCCCACTTTCACTAGTAATTTTTGGCAAGAACTATTCAAGCTACAAGGCACCCAATTGCATCTCAGAACAACTTATCATCCCCAGACTGGTGGTCAAACTGAAGTTGTCAACAAGTGTTTAGAAACATATTTGAGGTGTTTTGCATCAAAAAGGAAAACTCAGTGGGCTCAATGGTTACCACTAGTTGAATGGTGGTACAACACTTCTTACCATACAACTACCCACATGACTGCTTTTGAAGTAGTATATGGACAAAATCCACCTTCAGTTCTCTCATACCTACCAGGTGTCTCGAAGGTCCAGGTGGTTGAGTAAACGCTTACAGTTTGAGAGGCTATTCTCCGTACCCTCAAAGAGAATTTGTTCATGGCCCAGAATCGCATGAAGCAACAGGCATATCAAGGTCGCTCTGAATGTCAATTTGCAGAAGGAGACCACGTGTTTCTTCGACTGCAAACTTATAAGAAAAATTCCCCCAAGGTTAACCATTGTTAGAAACTGGAGCCCAAATTTTATGGTCCTTATATCGTTCTCAAGCGTGTGGGACAGGTAGCCTATCAGTTAGCTTTTCCCAATCATTCTAAGCTCCATCTTGTTTTTCATGTTTTTCATGTCTCATGCTTAAAGAAGTTGATTGGAACTAAGTGTCAAACTCAAACCAACCTTCCTGAGTTGGATGAAGAAGGCTCCATCTGGTTACAGCCACAAGCAGTTTTGGACCAGTGTGAGCATCGTCTGCATCAACACACCATCAAGGAAGTGTTAGTCCAGTAGAAAGATACAACTCCAGCAGATGCCACTTGGGAACCAGTTACCATTTTGCAACAATTTCTTCATCTCAAGCCTTAAGGACAAGGTTTTTTTTTAGGGGGAGGACATGTTAGGTACCTAACCTCCCTAACCCCTCGCATAGGTAGAATAATATATTTCCATGTAATAAAGGCCAATATTAATAAGGCCTAGCAATAAGTAAGAATAAGTCAAATGTAAGAAGACCTAATAGAAACTTCCACTTCTAGAAGGATCTTCCTCTAGATTGTTATTTTGGATAGACATATTTAGTATAAATAGGAGTAGAGGGTATGAGAAGTTTTGTCTTGGATATTATTTTAATAGAGCTCTACTCTGCTGGAGGTTTCCCCCTCGAAGAGGCAAGTGAACATTGCTATAATTAATTAAGGTGCTCTTCTGGTGTTATTTTGGTATTATTCTGGTATTGTTATGGTTATATCATTGTTGCTCTGCCATTTCTATGCTAAAATATTTCTATTATGCATACTCTTTTGTATATGGAATACTACAAATTCTTACCAGACAGACTTGTTTATAGAGAAGTAGCATATCAGACAGTTTCAACAGGAATTACCAAAGAGTTGAAGGTCGCACAGAAAAGAGTTTGGCTAGCCTTTCCCATACACATTGGTATATTCTCATTATCTGACTTTGGACATGCTAATGTAGAGGCTTCGGCCTTAGAAGATATTAAATTGGTCGACATTGAATTCAAAAGGCATGATCCACATAGGGTGGTAGAAAATCATTTAGCTCAATTCAACATGAAGATATACATCCATGAAGATTCACCCTATGATGAATTTTTTAGAGGATTTAGATCATATGATGAGGTTGTATCCATATTTCAAAGTCTTCCTCAAGAAAAACAGTCAGGTTTTCTCAGTTTTCAAAAGCACAGAAGGAACAATCTACCTAAAATCTTGCAAGAAGAACAAAGGCTTAATCAAACTTCACATGTGGAAAAATCAACAGAGCTCAAGAAACATGACTTTCCTAAAGACAAAACTAAAGAAGTGGAAAAGACACCAGAAACATTGTCCAAGGATGCAATAATTTCAGGAATATCCATACCAGGTAAAAGTGATAAAAAATTATTAGCATTATTTGAAGCTTTTATGAAGCATGGGCACAATTTTCCTCTTCCATTTTCAAACATTGAAACTCTTGTGAAAGATGTCACAAATCAAGGAGAATCTATTGCACTTATTTCTCCTATACCATCTTTGACTCCCCTAGCAACAAGTTCTTATTTACCTTGTTCATAGGTTATCAATATAGATGACCTGACACCTATTGAACTTGAAGATATGCCTTCATCATATTTCTTTTTCAATAAGAAAAGGAAGGATATCATATGAATATAATATCGATAGAAGGAGGGAGGAATTAACAAAAAACACAGAATGATATATGATGAACAGGGACAGAATGACCCTGAATTCACAAAAGAATTTGCAGATTCACTGGGAGCTTTGCAACTGCTAACTTGTGGTCAATGGATAATTTGAAAAAACAACTTGATCAAAAGAATCTTTTGATTGAATAATTGCATAATGATATGCAACAGATGGAAGTTACTGCCAGAGAAATAATCAATTTTGATATGAACCAAGTCAGATAGAGTTTTGAACAACAAATTAAGAAATTAGAGGATAAATTGAAATTAAGTGTTCAAAATCAGTACTTGAGTAATAACATGCTCTCTTGGTGAGATACATTAATAAATCAATTGCAAGCTCGGATAACCACAATCGAGAGCACAATAATTGATATTTTTGCCTTCAAGAAACAAGTATCAGAGGTGAATGAGAAGTTGTATATTTTCCAGTAGGATCTGTATGAAAGTTTGGATGCCATTCAAAGACATTATCAAGTAATCAATCATTCTTTGAAGAATATTTATGAAAAATAGAGGGAATCTTTTATGGCTAGATCCAAATTCCAAGAAATTATAGTGTGGAGGCAAAAGCTCAATGTACCTGGAACTGCCCCTTTTTCACAAGTTGAGTAGATAAAAGGAGAAATGGATTTAAAGCTCTAGGAGAACAATCTTCAAGAAAGTAAAAGGTTAGCTAAAGAGGAAAAAGAGGCTTATCTTGATGCTCTTTTAGTTGTAGATCTGGAAATGGCAGAAATTGATATCACTAGTATTCATGATACACTTAGGCAAGTTGAGATCGAAAAGAGTAAAGAAGATCTAAAGAAAAACAAAGAGTGTACAAAATGCTATACTATAAGTAAATCATGCTGATTTACAAATGATAAATGATCTGCTGGTAAAACCAAGTTTACAACATCAGATCACGCAATAGGCAGTTGTTAAAATTCAAGTAAATCTACCATTGGTGCATAAAAAGGCCTTTTCATTTGAATTAAATGAAAATATCGAACCCTCCAAGTTTTCTATTACGTTAATGGATCTACATGCACAATTCAAGGATCAACAAAAACCAAGTACATCCACAAGCAAATAGAGGATGAATGAATCGCCAGCAAGCGAAAGAAATCTCAGCAGATGCTCAATATTTTAGTTATATCTTTTAGTTTAGATTGTATTCTATTTTGAGGGCTAAGAAGGTGGAATTCCCAACCACTTTTGGTTAAGATGGTTTTTGTATAAATAAACAAATTAAAGATGTATTCAAGGCTTCTTCTGGCCGAATGTAAAAAAAAAAACCTTCTTTATGCCAATTTGAAAGAGAAGACATAGATTCTACATTTCATTTCCTTGAGTTATGTGCTTTCTGTGTATTTCCATTTCGTAATCTTATTTTCTTCACTCTATGGCTCTTAAAGATTGAAAGACTACAACTTAGTAAAACATCTACTATGGTCCCTATAATTGGAAGTTTGTTCAGCTACAAATTTTCCTTTGTTATTACTATGAGTAAAACAAGACCTGTATATGTGTGAATCTCCTCATCTCAATTTTTCTTTAAGAGACTCATCCTTCATAATTATTCTACTGCGGATAAGGTAATATTTATCAGTGTTGGATACCTTACTTTATTTTGACAATTTTTGTTAATTAATTCTACTTTTCATATACTCAATATTTATAAAAGACTTAAAGAAAGAGACATTGCCTCTGCGTTTTCTAATCATTAAACTCATTTGAAGTTTCATCTTAAAACTAAAGGTAGAAAAGCACTATAAAAAAAAAATTCTCTTAGATTTTGGATGCCTAACATTATTCTATGAGCCTAGAGTAAATCTCAGGAACAACACATGGTACTAATGCTTGACTTTTGGCCCTTTCTCCCTTTAACAAGTTTACCAAGCTGAACCTCCAGCCTCACCTTAAAGCCAGATTCAAGATTAGAATGAGACCTAGTATGTCTTCTCTGATCTTCCATCTTGAAAGTGTGGATTCCCAAGCTACAGAGTTTCACGCAGAGGGAGGGTGTAATGACTCAAACCAAAACCCTTCTTTATTTTCATATTTGTTCCAAAATAGAGTCAATTACAATATCAAATTGAGGTCATGATGCTTGTAAAATTATGATATATGTTATTGAAGAAAAAAATAGACGCACAATACATAGAAAAAAATTCATTTAACATGCAACAAGGAATTACCTTGGTGGGATAACATTTGGTTAAAACATTGCATCTCCATAGAGCCAACGTGGTGAATAGAGCCAGGGTGATGAATAGATAGAAGCATTGTTTCTCTCCATATAGCCAATGCGATGAATAGATTGAGGGTCTTAATATATGTGTCTCGTTATGATTGACTGGGCATCGAATAGATAGCGAAGGCAGTGAATTCACAACTAAGGCAATGAATATACAGCCAAGGCGGTGAATACATAGATATGTTAAGCTTGCGGTGAATACATAGATGTGTTAAGATCTATATAAGGAGCAGTAAATAACAATAAATATTGTAAACAAAATATATTCATATATTTGACATGTTTACTCTATGATCTATGCATTCTGTTGTGATCTATGCATTCTGTCGTCACCTTGATCTATGCATTCCACTGTCACCTCGACAATGTGATCTATGCATTTCGTCGTCACCTCGACAATAAGAGGTGAAAGTTGTCATCCAATGATATGGTAGAAAAATAAGTTTTATACGTTTATTTTAATTAAAATAAATTTATTATTCAAACTTTCCTATGTTTGACATTGAAAATGAGGAAAAAATTTAGAGTCAACACTAAAACTAATAACCATTCAATGTCAAATCGAATACTATAGTCTGTAACTTGCCTTCTACTGATTGTTGTTACTGGGTGATGGTTATTACCTAATGTTTATAATATGTATAGTGTTATGGACCTAATGTTTATAATCTTTATAGTGTTATGGATTTAGAAGTTAGTTTTATAGTATAAGATCTTATTTAGGTGTAAGTTTTTGTATTAATGTGATTTTATTTTTTCATTATTTTAATATTTTATTAATATTTTTAGATATTATGCTTAATAAATATTTGTAACTTGTAGTTGTTATTTTTTAAATTATCTATATGATATCACATAGAAGGATATTTATTTTTATTTTTTTTTAATTTTGTTATATATATATAACTTAGAGTTATTGAAATTGAACACTCTAATAATCTGTTTTGTGGACAATACAGTTATAGTTGACAAAGAAACTCTGCAATATGTTCTAACTTGCTTGCAAGTTTCGCGAGCCAAAGTAGAACTACTTCAAACTCAGACTCGACTTCTTCGTGATGCACTTGAATGAAAGAATCATCGACATTCTGAACTAGCCCTTGTTTAGAACAACCTTATTATCAGCAGTCAATACATAAGAAACTCAATGAGCCAACTTCAAATATAAGTGTAGTTGAAGTTTGGTTTTATGTTTATAAACCAATCATCAGACCATGGGAAGAAATCAGGAACAATAAACATAGAATCGGTATCGGATATGAAAAGGAAGTCACCTTTGATATTCCAGATTAGACCAAATAGATCCAATTCTAGAGTGATGGATTGCTACAAGAAGGTTCATATTCACCTGCTCTAGTTCAAGAGCAGATTCTGAAATGCCAACATTGTCATCAAGTTGGCCACATGAAAGATTAGAGTTTTGATCTTCATCCTTGTGAGCGTTGTGGAAACCACAATCATCCTTCAGATAGATGTTCCAAACATAAGAAATATGCAAGAGTAAAGAATCACTATGGGTGGATCATTTTTTGGCAATGGTCATCAACAGTTAAGAAGATATATTAGTCATATCGATGAAATTATTCTCAAGTAATGACACATCTTGCAGTGGAAACATTTTTGTGTTCTCACCTTGTCCTTAACAGGGGGGAATAATATCGGTGATTGACAGTTGGGCTTCAAGTTTCAAAGACCTATCTCGACCAGTGACAAGAGAATGTGACAAGAAAGCATGATAAGTGAGCGTAATTTGGTTTTTGGTCATTCATAAACCACCAGATTGGTTTGTGGATCTCCTTAAACCACCACTTTGTAGAAGATTTACAACTTCTTCTAGACAACGGTTTGTGGTTTTCCCTAAACCTCCATTTAGTAGAAGACTTCCAACTTTTGTTAGAGAACAATTTATAGTCATCTTTAAATTAGCATTTGAGAGCACTTCCAATTAGCCGAAGTGTTCAAATTCATCTTCTAGCTAAATTATCAAATGTTCTGGGAACCATTGAGCCTTAGAGTCAAGTTCCATAGTTTGTGGTCATTCATAAGCCACCATATTGGTTTGTGGTCTTCCTTAAACCACCATCACCATTTAGTAGAAAACATCATTTTTTGCTAGCCTTTTGGTTTGTGGTCATCACAAAACCACTAGATTCATAGAGCACCTTCAACCATTGGCAACTGTCCACTTCCAGATTTCAGTTGTCCACTTCTAGATTTCAACTCTCTTCTTGGACTCACATACACTCCTTCAGATTAAGGGGGGAATATTGAAAACCTAATCCGTTCAAAGAAGGAATATGAAACATCACAAGATGTGAATTGTCATTGGGAGTCCAAGAGACCTCTTGGAAGACGAATCCAAATGTCATAATAATGTATTTATACGTGTATCATATTAATAAATAGTACAACTCATGCTTATCCATTTCGTCTGTTCCAATATATATATATATATATATATATATATATATATATATATA
>JASDQU010752019.1:2316-26777 GCA_032191745.1 Picea mariana
GAGGGTTATTTAAATAATAAAGTAAATGGAGAGATTTCTAATTATGGAAAGTGGTTAGAAGTGGGTTATCCCTAAAATAAGGAAATTGGGTTAAGATGGTTAAAAGGTAACCCCTTGCGGAAGCTACATGAAAGTATAAATAAGAGGAAAGGCTCTCTAATTTTAAACACACTTGAGCATATTGAATATCTATAGGTGACTGAGATAACCAAAGGATATCTAAGCCGAATTTTAGAGGGAAGGTGAGGCAAAGAAGGTTGAAATTCAGGGGAGGATAAATTCTTTTGATGATGCTTTCTAAGGTATGTTATTTATAGGTCATCTCACCATTTTCACAATAATTTGTTTTCTAGAATGATTCAAAACGTGAAATTAGGATGCCATTGAGAAAACATATCCAAGTAGTTGTGGTATGAATTTCAGCTTGTGGGTCGTTATAGTTTTGGATTTACACTCCGTGGAAAATAGGGTTTGTGGCTAGTCTTGAAACTAGTCTAAAACCAGTGTTTCAGATAAAAACATCATAACTTCTTCATAACAGATCCAAATTTAGTAAGAAAAAATGTGTTGGTTAGAGTACAGTCTATAGTATTTTGTGTACAATTTTCAGATCCATAAAACAAATATTCTGTGTGGGGCACGCTCTACAATTTCGCTCTCTAGAATAAGCCAGAATTCAACAAGGTATGCCATTTTTGCTATAACTCCTTTTATGAGAGGTTCCAAGTAGTGACACCTAGAGGAATTACATAAAACACATTGAATAACATTGTGTACTATTTTCAGATCTTTATTCATTACAGGTACATAATTATGATTATTTTAAGTTAGGGTTGTTGACTAATCCAAAACTAGTCATGTGAGACTAAAGTAAAGTTTGATAAAAACACTAGTCTCTTGTAGTTAAAGTTAGGGAAGGTTTGAAGGTATGTGATCATATACACCATGTCTATTGCAGAATTACAAATCAGATTTGGATGATGAAATTGATGAGGGATTTTTGTTGAGGTTGAAGTACAGGTTGGTGCATGGTTGATGCACTTGTTTATGGTACAGGTTGATTATAGGTTGAGGTACAGGTTGATGCATGGTTGATGCATGGTTTAAGTTATTGGTATAGGTTGTTTGGTGCAGGTTGATTGGTAGAGGTTTACAACAGTATATCTCACAGCGATAGTGTGACAATGTTTCCATCATTCTACTTATACGTCAGGGTGGTTGGACGGGGCAAGGACAAGTGGTTGTAGCCACCTTCCAGTTGTAGCCGGAAAACATAGGGGGTTGTATCCTCCTTATGGTTGTATCCATAGAGTTAGGGAGTTGGAGCTTCCCTCATGTTGTATCCTGAGAAACTAGGGGGTGGGAGCCTCCTTCCAATTGCAGCTAGAAAACAAAGGAAGTTGGTGCTTCCAATGAATGTAATTCTTCAAGATATATAAGAAAAAACATTATGTGGTTTTCTCCTTCTTTGGGTTTCCACGTAAAATTACTAGTGTATTGTGTATGTGTATGATTGTTCATTTTTTCATTGTTTATTTACTTTGCAAATATTGGATGATAATGCTACATTGATATAACACTTGCATTATATGATTAAAAAGGATTATATTTATCTATTACTGATTCAACCCCCCTCTCAGTAATCCAACACCAACTTGTACCACTAAAATGTATCCAACCTATACCACTACCCCGTAATCAACATGTACTTGTACTCAACATGTACCAACCAAAACAACAGATATGTGAACTATCTATTCTGCAACACACATATGTACATGCCCTATCTATACTACAACCTATGTATGTATGTGGCCTATCTGTACTGCAGCTTATGTATGCCTTTTGAAAACTAGGGTTTTCTCTCTCTTGAAAAACTATGTCCCTTTTCTGCCTTTGTCACATCAATCCTGCAACCTGTACCAACATGTACCAATCAAATTGTACTATCAACCATGTACATCAATCACTCACACAACCTGTACCATTACAAGTGCATCAACTATGTGAACATCACAATACCTCATAACCATCACCAAGACCAAGATGTGTTTTCACTAATATATCAATATATCTATTCCACACCATCCATATACCATGTGTCAACAATACTCCTAGCAAGTTCCTCTAACAATGCACTACACATGTACTAATCATGTATCAACAACACTACTATCAAGTGCCTTTAAAAATGCACCACACATGTACTAATCATGTATCAACAACACTACTAGCAAGTGCCTCTAACAATGCACCACACATGTACCAATCATGTATCAACAAGTCAAACTATGACTCATCAAGATGTACCAACATCACCATACCATACACCTCATGTATGTGCCAAATCAATAACTATATGCCCCAACATGTATCTCAACCATATACCAAATACATATACCAATATAACCAACAAAAGTCCTCTATCAATACATCACACAATACATGATCCAAATACCATAAACCCTTACATCAAAACATGTGCCAAAACCTCATTGTTATGTAGCCTCAAGTCTGTACCAATCAAATATCAAGACCACTAACAAAAGTCTCTCACAATGTACCATAAGATACACCAATAACACTCACACATGTACCAACCATGTACTACAACATATCTTCCTCAAACTAACCAACAACTTCACTAAAACATCACAACCAAAAACTCTAAACCATGTACCAAGGAATACTAGCCATGTCTCAAAACTCGAAGATGTATCAATGATAAATATTGATTATACCAACACTGTGTTTCTGTAGATCTGAATTATATAGTGAGTTCCATGCAGACAATAATCGTTCTAGGGAAAATCCTCAAATCCCAATAAACATTTCTCATGTATACAACAAAATCCAACTACTCATAGAAATAAAACATACCTTTTGAACCAGTGGATAGATCTGATGTACCCTATCACTATAGACCTTCCTGGGAGCTTTCTTTCAGAATCTAGAGACCTGGCATCTTCATCTTCTCAATTTTTTATGAATTTACCCTCATGTATGCACCCTATTATATTGTCATCACGTGTACATACACACCCTATTATACTATTATCTTGCAGATGTACGCACCCTATTGTAGTGTTATCCTGTGTACATCTCAAAAACTAGTGTTTTTCAATATTTCTGAAACTTTGAAACTTTCACTGTCAAACCTCTTTCACTTCCTCAATATTGTGTAACTTGATGTATCAATGTGTACCTATAATAAGCCTTTCACAATATAGATATTCAATAATACTCAATAGGTGCTAATAGGACATTCTTGATCTCTTATTTATACTTTCATGTAGCTTCCTCAAGGGGTTACCTTCTAACCAACTTAACCCAACTTCCTTCTTTTTGGGGCTAACCCACTTCTAACCACTTGTCCACTTATAACTACCTTATCCCACATCTAGTTGCAAGTAACTTTATTATTTAAATAATTTCTCTTGCAACCAATTTGACTTGTCCATAAATAGTAAACTCACCACTTCTTGTTGCAACCACTTTATTATTTAAATAATTTCTCTTTGCAACCACTTTAACTACTTTATTATTTAAATAATTTATCTTTACTCGCAACCTCTTGTTGCAACTAATTTATTTTTAATTATGTTCTTAATGAAACAACCATACACATGGTTAACTCCTAGTTATCATCAATTTGACTAGTACACTTCTTCTAGGAGCTTCAAGAATAATTGACTTCTTTGACCTTCTAGGGCTTCTAGATAACTCATGAGAGTTCTCCAACTTTTCATGGCCATAACTCTATAATCGTGAGGATTGTTCCACATATCACCAAAAATGGCATATCCATCTAGAATAGTATTACCTATATATTCATTGATCTTCATGCCTTTATACCTAAAAAAAACTTGGGTCCCTTACCCTTGCCTTTATGCTACTAGAATTCACTATCAGACTTCTCCAAGGGTTGACATCAATCTACAATATCACTCTCCAAGGGTTGACATCAATGAAAACCAACAGTGAAAACCAATTGTCCATCAATCTAAGTCAATTGTTTGATGATCTCCCCCTTTGGAATTGATATAAACACCAACATTGATGGCAACACTTAGTCATGATAACATTAATGCTTATACTCCTCATCAATGTTTCTATCTCTCCCCCTTTGACATCAATGGAAAAGGGTATCTCCCTTTGGGGTTTCTCCCCTTGAATTAAATCTCCTTAGGGTTCCTCCCCCTGTCTAAATTCCTTTGATATTTCTTTGTGTTTCTAAGCCTCTAATTTATCTCTCTCCCTTCATATGAATAATATCTACCCTTTGACAAAGAGTATCACTATGATGCAACACTGAAGAAACATCGCTCATGCTTCCCTAGTTGTGACAATCACTCCCCCTAGAATCATGCCTCTGTGCTCTCTCTCCAAGAATCTAACTCTTTGTCCTGCATCTGGTGAATCTATTCCCTTGGAATCATACCTCTATTCTTACCTCTCTATCTGACAACTTCTCTGAATGATATTTATACCTAACATTTTGGTTTGGTTTCTCTCCCTTGACTTCTCTACAAGATGTATTGTATAAAAATATAAGTCTTCCTGTACCTGTTTCCTTTTGGATTTATTGTCCATTGGTGCTTCCTTGTGTAATCAACTAACATATATGAAAAGAATTCAAGAATAAGCATTCAAATGTTCCTATGTAATTATCATTCATTATGATAATGTTCCTTTATATCTAAACCAATCTATGAATCCATGCTCTAGTCCACTGTCATATATCTATCCAAACCTGCTAAGTGTTATTATGAATCCATACCTATCCATACTATCCAAGAATATGCTACACAACTGTCCATAATGCTAACCCATCTGTCACTGCACTATCATGAAGTCTTCACTACTACAACTGATCAATCTATCATACTATACTTTTGCTAACTGAATGCTCTGAATTTGTCTACTCAAACTCTGCAAGTTGGTCGAAGGATGGTTCTTTGTTATATCTTAGCTACCACATAGACTCCCCCTGTCTGATATTCATATTACCCATGAGTCTCCAATCTAGATGGATTAGAACAATTCATGCTCTGATGCAAAGTCATCATCATCTTCACTGGTAGATTCATATTCTCTCTAAACTCTGACTTCTTTCTTTCTATCTATGGATTCATATTTCACTACAATACCTGAAACTACAATCTCTTTAACATGTTCCTTATTTACTTGTCCTTCTTCTCTTTCATTTATTTTAAAAACCTTTTTGTATCTGACATCTTCCTTTTTATTTGTAGATTTGTCTTCATCTTGTTTTATTTCCAATCTTGCGATCTCTGGGACCTAGTCTTTGTTCACCTGTTATTCATGTTTTCTTATTCATACTTTCTTATATTTGATATCAATGTTCTCTTTCATGAAAGTATCGATCATGCTTCTACAATCACGAGCTATGTGTCCATAGTTATGACATTTGTAACATTTAATGTTATGTGGGGCCACATAAGAATTTCTTGCTTTGAAATTGATGGTCTTCTTGAAGATGTATCTTTATTAGTTTTCTTAGATTATGGTTGACCATGATTCCTTCCTTTGAGTACTTCTGCATAACTCTTTCTCTTTTTCTAGCAACCTAGAGTGATTCTTTTCATTCTCTACTACTGATGTAGATGTTTATGTCTCTTCAATGTTCTTGTTGAGCTTGACGACTTTGATTTTTAGTGTGACAACTTATTCTTCAAGATTTTGAAAATCTTCTTATTTCTTCATTATTTGAGACTTCATGGATTATTTTGTTCTCTTTGCTTCTACAAGTTGGATTTTCAATGTAATTACTTCTTCTTCAAGTCTTCTCTCTTCTTGACCAAACTCTTCCTTAAGCTGGTTTAAGTCTTGGTTCTTTCCTTGAGATGATATGTCAGTATATTTTCTCTCTTTTTCGCTTCTTTATTTTGATTTGTTATGTTGGCTTCTAAACATTTCTTTTGATATTCTATAGTTTCTTCAATCCTTCTAGCCTCTTATAGTTGAGATCTTAAATTCTTGATGACATGTTGAGCTTCTTTGGAACCTTGAACACTTTCCTTTTGTTTCATCAATTATTTCTTGAGTGACTTGTTTTCTTCTCTTTCTTTCTTTAGACCATCTAAAGAACAGATCAGTTATGCTTCATAATTGTCTTCTATTTAAAATGGATTTTATGTCTCATTACCTTCAGGGCATTCAATTTCAAAATGTCCACTTTTTTCACAATTAAAACAAAACAACATACTTATGTTGATTATTTACTCTTCTTATTCTGAATCTGTCTGACATGATGAACATATTTCATCTTGATTTGTGCCTGCATCTTCTTTGAAATTTTATGAATCTTCAATGGGTGAATAATAGATATTATGTAACTTATCCCAAATTTCTTTAGTTGATGAACATTTACCCACTTTGTCCTTAATTTAATCATATAGTCCTTCCAAAATAAAATCCATTGCAATTTTGTTATTTTGTTTCAATTCCTTCTTGGTTGCAGTTTTTTCTTTCTTTGTACTATCATATCCTATAAAAATTGATTTCAAAATACCATATCCATGTTCCTCCAAAAATAATTTCATCCTTCCGCTCCATATCTCATACTTTAAACCATTGTGAAAATTAAACATTGGTACTCCATTCTCATAATAATCCATGATCTCCTTCCAGTCGTTAAACTGTGTCCTAGAGGAACTTTCTCTGATACCAATTGTTGGATTACTGAGAGGGGGGTGAATCAATAATGAGAAATTTATACCACTTATTAATCCTTTTAACCACAATGTATATTCATTTAACTTATTCAGCAATGTTCTTTAGTTCATAATTAATATGTTATTGAATCATATAACATTAATATCTATCAGTGCATAATAAACAATAATAGAAACATCCACACAATGGATAGTACACTAGTATTTTATGTGGAAACCCAATGTGGGAGAAAACCATGGAATGATTTTCTTATATGTCTTTGAGAATTACATTCAAAGAAGCACCAAATTCCAATTCTCCAGCTGCAACTGGAAGAAGGCTCTGACCCCCTATTTTCAAGATACAAATTAAGGGAAGATACAACTCCCCAATCTTTGGATACAACCAGAAGGAGGCTACAAACCCCTATGTTCTCCGAATAAAACTAAAAGGTGGCTACAAACACCTATCCTTACCCATTCCTGCCACCTTGAAATACAAGTAAGATGATGAAACCGTTGTCACACTATCACTGTGAGATCTACCACTATAAACATGCACCAACATATACCATTGACCTATAGACAACCTGTACCACTACCCTGTAATCAACCTGTACCTATATTCATCATGTACCAACCAAAAAAAAATATACATGACATATATGTTCTGTACCACACGTATGTACATGCCCTATGTTGGCACAGGGGAAAACCCAAGGTTCAATGCTTAACAACGCACCAACAAAACCTCGACTATCGACCCTTTCGGCAACACTTGCGAAGCAGGTGAAGTTTCACCCGAGTTATAAGAAGGGGGAGTTATAGGATGCAGGTGTCTGTAAATAGGTTGGGACATGATTCTATGATAAACGCACTCCATAGAATAATCTATTAATGCTTAGGAAGTGAACATGCATTAGTTTATTAACCTCATTAACATCGTAGATCATAATCAAAGATAGATAAGCACAGTAACAACAAGTGATTATGCACCCTAAGCACTTATCACCTAGCAATGTGAGTTAGATATAGCATCCATTTACCCTTAATCATAAGTAAAATACTTAAGCAACAAAGTATACATTCAGTACACATCATAATCAAAGAACTAAGCAAATGCATAACAAAAAATACACTGCACAAAGAAAATCATGAGACACCAGATATATGTGGTTCACCCCAAGGTGGGGTTATGCCCACAAACCACTTATCCTCTTTATTATTCACCAAAGTCTTACATCCAGTCACTCATGTGCACTAAGACACAGATTCAAACTTCGCACAAGATAGGAGATCTTTGCACTAAGCACTAGATCCTCCTTCTTTACCTTCCAAAAATAGGTCACATGCATAGAGCCACAATCTCTTATCAAAACACTTAGCACCTTCTACAAAATCATATTCGATCACAAAGCCTCAACCACATACATTCCTTCGCACAAAGCACTACTCTTTCACACATAACTACTTGCACTACTTCTACAATACATTCCTATTTATACTTTACAAACCCTTACAATAAGGCCTAAACATGGGGAAAACCCATGGACCGACATCCCATAAACTCATTACAAAACCCTAGAGGACCCCTTACTGGGTCCACATAACCCTCAAAATATGTGAGATCCGTGATCTCAGCTCCGCCTGGGCACTCCTTCTTTGACTAACGTGTCGAAGTCCAAAAGTGGGCCAAAACCTCCAAAACTGACCAATGTTTCTTTGAAACTTGGTCGAGGGCCAACATGCCCCCAAAACTCACATGTGACTCATCCTAAGTCACTCAGGTCTCGACAATGTTGCTTCAAAATCCTCTAGCTTAACTTGAGCTACCTCGACTTGCTTCCTTGCATAAGCCTCCTACTCAGTGAGCTCTTGGACTATCTGCTCTGTAACATGCCCTTCTAGGCACTGTTCTACTGCTGCAACTACTTTATCTAACTGCGAACCATGGCCATTGATCTCCTTGAACACCTTGAAAGCTTCGTCTTTCACAGGTTGTAACTTTTTTTTTGCCTCCATTACCTTGCCCTAGAGGGCAGTGATCTGTTGTTGTACTGTGCACTGCTCCTGGGATCTCTTCATCCTTTCCACTGCTATGAGCAGCTTTATCTACTCCTGTAATGAAAATGATTTTTGTTGCGCCTCATGTAATTGAGCCTCTAGTTTCTTTAACTCTGGATCCTCGACGAGGCATTCATACGTCTGGGATCTCCTGTCACTCAACTGTTTACATGCCAAGGCGAGGGATTTTATAATTTCTACTGTGTTTTTAGCGGACTCCTCCCTCTGGTCACACACCTCCTGTGGGGTGCTCGACACTGTTCGGGCCTCTAGTTCATTGATCCTATCCTGAAACTGTTGGAGGGTCTCTGCGAGATTTTCTACTTGAGCTTCAACAGGCTCTTGCACCTCCTGTACCAAGCCTGGTACAAAGCGACATGCTTGACTTACTGCATATTTGACCACGACCTACTCTATGAGCAACTGCTCTTTTTTCCTTCTATAGTTTGGCTTCGCCAGCTCTCTTTTCCTCTTGAAGTTTCACCTGAAGATCTACTTTCTTTCTTTCATAGGAAGCTACACTATCATGTGTTTCTCGTAACTATACTAGGACTTTGTCTTTCTCCTTTTGCAATAAAACCATTTGTTGGCACAGGGGAAGACCTAGGGTTCAACACTTAACAGTGCACCAACAAAACCCTGACTATCATCCCTTTCAGCAACACCTGTGAAGCACACAAAGTCTCACCCGAGGTAGAAGTAGGTGGGGTTACAGGACGCAGGTGTCTGTAACCAGGCTGGGACACAATTCTGTGATAAAATCACTACGCAAAATAATCTATTAATGCTTAGGAAGTGAACATGCATTAGTTTATTAACCTCATTAACATCGCAGAGCATAATCAAAGACATATAAGCACAATAAAAACAAGTTATTATGCACCCTAACCACTTAGCACCTAGCATTGTGAGTTAGATCTATCATTCATTTACCCTTAATCATACGTAAAATACTTAAGAAACAAAGTATACATTCATTACACATCATAATCAAAGCTCTAAGAAAATGCATAGTAGAAAAGACACTGCACAAAGAAAATCATGAGACACCAGATATATGTGGTTCACCCCAGGGTGGGGCTACATCCACAAACTGCTTCGCCTCTTTATTATTCACCAAATTCTTACATCCATTCACTCCTGTGCACTAAGACATAGAGTCGAACTTCACATAAGACATGAGATCTACGTACGAAGCACTAGATCCTCCTTCTTTACCTTCCAAAACTAGGTCACATGCATAGATCCACAATCTCTTATCACAACACTTAGCACCTTCTACAAAATCAAAGTTGAGCACAAAGCCTCGACCACATACATTCATTCGCACAAAGCACTACTCTTTCACATAGAACTACTTGCACTACTTCTACAATACATTCCTATTTATACTTTACAAACCCTTACAATAAGGCCTAAACATGGGGAAACACATGGGCTGACATCCCATAAACCCATTAGAAACCCCTAGAGGACCCCTTACTATGTCCACATAACCCTAAAAATAGGTGAGATCCGTGATCTCAGCTTCGCCTGGGCGCTCCTTCTTCAACCAACATGTTGAAGTCCAAAAGTGGGCCAAAACCTCCAAAACTGACCAAAGTTTCTCTGAAACTTGGTCGAGGGCCAACACCTTATCTATACTAAAACTTGCTTATGTACATGGCCTATTTGTACTACATCCTGCGTATGCCTTTTGAAAACTAGGTTTTTCTCTCTCCTAAAAAACTATGACCCTTTTCTGCCTCTGTCACATCAATCCTGCAACCTATGCCAACTTGTACCAATCAACTTGTACTATCAACCATGTACATCAATAATTCACACAACCTGTACCATTACAAGTGCATCAACTATGTGCACATCAAACTACCTCATAACCATCAAAAATACCAAGATGTTATTTTACTAATATATCAAGATATCTATGCCAGACCATCCATATACCATGTGTCAACAATACTACTTCTAAGTGCCTCTAACAATGAACTACACATGTACTAATCATGTATCAACAACACTACTAGAAAGTTCCTCTAACAATGCACCACATATGTACTAATCATGTATCAACAACACTACTAGCAAGTTCCTCTAACAATGCACCACACATGTACCAATAATGTATCAACAAGTCAAACTATGACTCACCAAGATATACCAAAATAACCATACCATACACCTCATGTATGCGCCAACTCAATAACTGTATGTCCCAACATGTATCTCAACAATATACCAAATACATATACCAATATAACCAACAAAATTCCTCTATTAATACATCACACAATACATGATCCAAATACCAATTAACCCTTACATCAAAACATGTGCCAAAACCTCACTATTATGTAGCCTCAAGTGTGTGCCAATCAAATATCAAGACCATTAACAAAAGCCTCTCACAATGTACCATAATATACACCAATAAAACTCACACATGTACCAACCATGTATCACAACAGATCTGCCTCAAACTAACCAACAACTTCATTAACACATCACAACCAAAAACCCTCAACCATCTACTAAGGAATACTAGCTATGTCTCAACACTTGCATATGTATCAATGATAAACAATGATTATACCAACATTGTGTTTCTGTAGATATGACTTATACAGTTCCCATTTAGCCAATAATATTTCTAGGGAAAATCCCCAAACCTCCATAAACATTTCTCAAGTATAAAACAAAATACAACTACTCATAGAAATAAGACATATTGTTATAGCATACATAGCATTGGATTTTCTACTTGCACAATTTGCCAAATTATTGTTGAGGATCTCTCTTTAAAAAACCATTTTTTGGAGTATGTACGTACCCTGCTACACTAATGATCGCATACATACACTATTTGCATACTAGACAACCCACGTACATACGTTATCTACATACTAAACAACCCGCGTTTACCTCCAAAAGTTGCACAAAATAAAAAATTGCAAAAAATTCGGCAAAGTTTACGGGATATCGAGGGTTTCCCAACCAATTCACCAGTTGTATCCCATCCCCAAACCGAATAACTATCCTTTTGTCATATAATAGGAGGTCTTGGGGTCCCATTCCAACATCAAGCATTAGAATAGAGAAACTATACCAAAATACCTTCCCCTTCTAGCCCAAGCTTTGCATCCCTTCTCGAGATTTGGTCTCAGCATTCCCCCTCCATCCCTCTCCCTATACAATCCATTCCCTGCTTCCCAAGGAGAAAAATTTATTGTGAGAGGTATTACGGGAATGATGCACTTGGAGAAGCAGTAAGAGGATCCCAAACAAGGTTCATGGCTCGTCTGCCAACAAGAAGGTTGTAACTTTTTGTAATCTTCACATCTGAATAAAAGAATTATGTTTTTGTCCCAAATATTGTGTTTTTTTGCTTATTTGATTAATGCATTCACATTTGTATCTAAACCATAACACTGATAAGTAGAGATAGAATATCTTGTAGCTTTGTTGTCTAAATTGTTTGCAGGTCATCTTTGGGAGGAGACCAGTAGTCCAAGAAACTACAAAGGAGAAGGAGGTCTACACCAGCCGAAAGGACCTAAGGTACACCCTCTTTTCCTTCTCTTATCTTTTAAGGTTAGATTGTTTGTGGTAGTTTAGAAATAGGATTGTATTTTAAGGGCGATAAATGCTTTGGCTATACTCTGACCCAGTATAGTAATAGGGGGATTTTCCCCTCTAGCAGAATTGGAGACTCCACTGAGGAGTTTCTCTAGGGTCTTAGAGGGAGGTTTTTTTGTTTTAATTAGCTTCTTTATTTCCTTTTGAGTTTTTATCAATTTTACTAAGTTTTTTTAGGGTCTCTGGTCACCTTCAAGGTGCCTACCATCTTTCCCTACCCATTCAGTCTGCCAAGTCTTTTTATTTTTTGAAAAATCTCAGAGGTGTATGCGCTCTGCTTTGGCTCATCTCGTGTACATAGGCAGTCTACATCGTAGACAACCCGCGTACATACGCAGGCTACTAGTGCAACAACCTGTGTCTCTGTGTCTTGAAGGTGTTTTAAAAAAGAGGAGTTTTCTCTTTCCTGATAGAAGCTTTGGGATTCTCACGAATTTCTTGGACTTTACAGAGTCTCTGTTAGTGGCCTTAGCTTGGCTTAAATATTTGTTTTCAACTTGTTTCTTGGTTTTCTTTTGTTTTCCCTAGAGGTTTAGAGTGAACTTTCAATTTTTATATCCTCCTTAGGTTTCTTTTCAATCCATGTGTTTACCTAGTTGGATTAGGATCTCTGTCAATCTTAGGTTATGTTCTCTTTGTTCCGTTTATGCTTAGAAAAAACAAAAAAAGAATTTTTACTTTGGTTTTTCTTGTTTAAAGGATTTAAAAAAAAAAAATCAAAAAGAATTTTTGCATTTAGTTTGGTAGTGTAGCGTAGGTTGTTTGTTTGCAAAACAAAAGAATTTTAGTTTCAAAGTTCTTTCTTGCTTTCTTGAAAGTATAAGTAGTTTTGCATACTAAAACAAAAGCAATTTTTTAGGAAACTTTCAATTATAAGATCTTGAAACATTAATTTGAAAAGTTGATATTTACAAAGGTTTTACAAGCTTTTTTTTTAAATTCAAAGTATCTAATTTTCCTTTTCATATAAATTCTCTAAAGTTTTCTTCGTTTTCGTCTCTTCCAAACACCACTAGTTGCATGATCACATATTTTGTTTAAATCAAACCCATAAAATTAATGCTTAACTTAAAATCTATTAGACTTTTTGTTTGTAGGGTTCACTAACTAGTCTAGGATTTTAGGGCCTTGAAATAGGTGTGAAGAGGAAACTCTTCAAGGCCATTTAAAACAAAAATTGGAGTACGATATAGGGAGTGTCTAAATTCCAGCATCGTAAGAGTTATTCGGGACCCCTCTCTAACACAGGGGATAAACACGAGGTCGTGTAAGGAAAGGTAGAGGAGATAACCCCTCCAAAGTCAGACTGAGCATAGTGGGGATTGTATATTGAGGGTATTTCTTGAGAACCATATTGATCGCATTTTCCAATGGAGCCTCATGGACCTTGAATCCATTTGAGATCCTCAGTTGTCTTCCGGAACAATTTCTTTCGGCACCCTTGAAGGGCTTCAGACTTGTTATCCTGCTCATTATGAACAACCCTACTGTCAACTGTACCCTCTTGCTAACTGACAACAAGTTGAAAACATAGTTACCTGTTTTTACAGACTTACACAAGTGACTATAGGGGGTATACCGCGGTACCTAGGGTGGACATTGGATCATTCTTTTCAGAGTATACCCGGAGGGTGCTTCCATGTTTGAGTTGCACTTGCACTGGTAAGTTTCTCTAGTGTCGATTGGCGTAACTATCCTTCCCACTAGTTAGTTTTCTGCTTGATTTTTCTTTAGGAAATTTTAGTGTGTGCTTTGTGATTCACACTAGTAAAACCTTACTATGTTGGTTTATAATTTCACAAGGTGGAATATCAATAGCTTCATCAGTCTCATAGGATTTAGGGCCTGTCGTCAGTTACTTTGGAGCCACCTCCACCACTGTTGAGGCGTAGACTATATTAAGAAGGATCATTCGAAGTGACTAGGATGTAGGAAATTGTACCTGAGCCAGATCTGAGAGAAGACTTTCCAGACCCAGAGGAATCCATCATTTTTTACCTCGAGAATGAGGGTTTGAGGCCAACAAATCCTTTGATCACCGACTTATCAGCACCTCTTTTAATTCAGATAGTCCCCCCTAGGTGATTTCTCCTAAACACTAGTTTATTTGACGAGAGGTGATGGAATAAAACGATGTTAATTCATCAGGGAGTCCTCATATTCCTATTACAACTGTCATTGGAGGAGGCATTGGACCTCCTCCCCCACCTCTACATGTCAGGACCACGGTTTTCCAAACACCCATGACTTTGGGAAGTGGTTCGATTCCTTTGACGGATTCAACCATTGTTACTTTCATTCAGAATGTGACATGTGCTCCTTTATCATATGGGATGCTCGGGTTTGACTTGAAATCAGTTTTTACTTACTCTACTTTATATACCATGGGCCTATGGGCAGGGAGCTCTAACACTGCCTTGCAAGGATCTTCCACGGGAACCACTGCCACGTTTAATGTTATTCCTTCGCTCAGTGGCGAGTTTCAGCAGTCGATCAGGCCTAATGTTAAATATAGTTTTTTCAGGGGAGGAAGTTTGGGACCTTCATATTACATGACGTCGATGGGATCAATGGTGTTGTATTTGTTTGGTGAATTTCGAAATAATTCTTTTTATTCGTCTTCTTTCTTGACTGGGGAAAACCTCATATTTGGTCAACAAAACCCTATGCAAGGTTTCATTCCTTCACAGGGAGTGATGATAGGAGTATACTCCACACAATCTCTTTGGAATCCTTGGTAGGGCTCGTTTCCCTCACAAGGGATGTCGGTTGGGGGCAACCCTTTCCACACCCAATGGAACCCCGGGAAAGTTTCAATACCTATGCCAAGAGGTTCGGATGGGGGCATCCCCAACCAAGGTCCTTGGAACACTACAGAAGGGGAAATCCTTTGCAAGTTATGTCATCTAACTTTGGGAATTATTCAAT
This sequence comes from Picea mariana, assembly GCA_032191745.1. Lineage (NCBI taxonomy): Eukaryota > Viridiplantae > Streptophyta > Pinopsida > Pinales > Pinaceae > Picea > Picea mariana. The sequence goes on from JASDQU010752019.1 coordinate 17,622, forward strand.
GATGCAACAACAAACGTAGGTTCCTTTTGTTGGTCAGGGCCATGGTTTCTACCAAAACCCTGGCCAATGGTCCAAATTTTCTTGGCAACCTAGTGCCAGTCAAAATCCGAGTCCCTCTTTTCATGTAAATACTCTGCAACCAAAACTACCCTTTTTGGTAACCCTACATTTTCCAGACTTGTCGAGATTGTTAAATGACTCGATATATCATGATCTGTGTTGACCCCCCATGCCGAATAATTTTCCTTCTGAGATCTCAAAGTTTGAGGGCAAGCCTGGCGAAGATCCAGGTGATCACATGATTACTTTTCACTTGTGGTACTCATAAAACTCGTTGAAGGACGACTCCGTTCAGTTGCACCTTTTTCAATGTACTCTTATAAGGGGTGCAGTGAAACGGTATATCGAGTTCGACAACTCATAGTAATCTTACTTTAATGACCTGGCTATGGTTTTCCTAAACCATTTCCAGTTTCTAGTGAGATACGATTTCGGCACTGATTTGTTGACCAACTTCGAGAAGACTAAGGCCAACCATATCTTGTATCATATTTGTGAATGGTGATGACAAAAGAGCTTGATTAAGGTCAAGGTACCTCCTTTGTTCTTTCTTGAGTGGTTCTTAAATTCTTCGGTTCCTTGAGTGTCCAAAGATGTAGCAATGTCCTAGGTGTTTTCTGAGGAAGAGGCTATTATGAGATCCCAATAGCTAGAACTGATTTACTCTCAGTCTGACATGCCTTACGAGATATTACCCGATGCACCATGGTCAACTCTTGATAAGGCCAAACAAAAATCTTGGCCCCACGCTAACGACATAGTGGACTCAACACAAATCAAGTCTACATATATGTTGTCTAATAAATTACAGAAATTATCGATTCAATAGAATGTGGCCAGCCAAACTCCTACTTTGGTTTCCCCCGCAACCTAGACATCGAATGTACATAGTGTAAAATCGACAACTCCCAAAGCCAACCAGAAAACCGAAGGAAAGAAGAAACAGAAAAACAAGAAGGGTAATGAGGATAAAAAGGCTGCTAACAATGTTGGCGAGGGAAAAATTGAGAAGAGGAAGGTGAAGTTTATGTGTAATCTTTGCATGGACGACCACTTAACTCACCTATTCCCTTGGCTTGCAGAAGACAAAAAGATACTAGAAAAACAACAACCTAATGTGCTGACAAACCCTTTTCCACAAGGGAAAAATATGGCTCAGGCTTTTGCATCCATGACCCTCTTCACCTAATCCTAACAACCCGGACGCAAACATTTATATGATGAATTTTGATGCTCATTTATCAACTAGGACTCATGACTATGGAACGCCGGAATATGTTGAGAAGGTAAAAGAGGCCTCCAACCCATTGAATCCTCTGCAAATTGAGAAGACAGTGGGAGAAACAATGAATTTCATCCCTAAATGTGTGTTAAAAAAGGATTCCCATAACCCAAACGCGACGACTTCTCAGAATTACTCCATCATGGAGGATCTGGCACAGACCCCTTGTGCAATGTCTACTCTGGAGGTTCTCTAGATTTTCCCTCATAGACAAAAGATCTTTCTTCCTCCTTCGAAGCGATGGAGACTATTAACTCAAGAATGATCATTGTTTATCTAAATAACCTTAAACCTGATATTCATCACCATGTCACATTTGATACAGTAGTGGCGTAAACCATGAAATTATTGACACAAAACATTTTCTATACAGTGGTTGAAGAGGGTGACTCAACTTGCGTGATGTCGTTGGCATGTTTGAAGTCCATTGACCAGCCTGAGTTGTATTCATCACCTACATTGCTTATGAATTTTTACGGTCGATCATTCACACCACACAGTATAATTATTTCTTTCCTCGTGTGGTTGGAGGGTAAAACTATGTGTGTCAAGGTTGAAGTAGTCAATGCGCCTCTCGACTACAATCTCCTATTAGGACGGAGATGGACTTACGCAATGCATGCGGTTGTAGCCACCATTTTTTGGGTTCTATGATTTCCTCATGAAGGTTGGATTATAACCATAGACCAGTTGTCTTTCTCCCATCCTAACCCTTCATCAAGGGCATCCACGGTTCTGATGATTGATAACCCACAACCAGACACTGTAACTTAGGTGTTAGATTATTTTCATTGTTTATGGGAACTTTTTATTATCCCCCACCTTCCAATGATGTAATGTCTATTTCGTCCATCCCCGGCCAGCTAAAGGCTACAATTTTTCAAGTGTCATCTTTTAAAACAAGCTACTTGGAGGCAATGACTGGTCTGGATAGACCTTGGGACGATCTTCACCATAGATCTTATTTTAGTCTCGAGCTTAGGAGAATAGAGGTAAGAGAGTTTTTTATGACCATTAATGGTGATAGATCTTGTCTTATTAACCCTCTGGCTAAGCACAGAGTATACATTGAGGGAAACATGGCAAGTATTGTTGCAATGATTCCTATCGATATCTCCAAAAACCCTGACGTTGTGGAGAATATTTTCATCGGAGCTGATTTTTCCCCCAAAGAGATTCAAATTTACATTGAGTTGTTTAAGGAGTTTCATGACGTTTTTTTCTAGTCTTGCGATGAGATGTCAGGCATCGATCCATGAATTGTTGAACATGAAATCACGACTTATCTTGATGTCAAACCGGTCGGAAAAAGCTTCGCCCAGTCAATCCTAAAAAATTAATGGCGATAAAGGCTGAGGTAGAGAAAATCCTCAAAGTTGGTTTCATCTACCCCGTACAATTGACATAATGGGTATCAAACCTAGTTCCTATCAACAAGAAGCAGGGCATGATTCGCGTTTGTATGGATTTTCATGATTTGAACAAATCTTTCCCAAAAGACAATTTTCCAACCCCATTTATTGATCAGATTGTCGATGAGTGTGCGGGTTGTGAATTTGTTTCTTTCATGGATGTTTTTTCAGGATATAATCAAATTCAAATCAAACACGAGGACCAACACAAAACGTATTTTATTTTTCCTTGGTGTACCTTTGTGTATCGAAAGATGCCTTTTGGCCTAAAGAATGTTGGAGCTCCTTTTCAGCAATCCATGTCATTCAGTTTTCATGACCTCAAACACATAGTCGAGGCATTCCTGAATGATCTAGCATCACCTTCTCACAAGATATCTGATCATCCTGCCCATTTACGACTAATCTTTGAGCGATGTTGCTACTATCGAATTTGCTTGAATCCAAACAAGTGTAGTTTTTACGTGACATCGATTCATTTATTAGGTTTCATCGTGTCGACAAAAGGGATCATGGTTGATCCTCTTAAGGTTGAGGAAATAGTTCAATTGCCTCCCCCACACACAATACCCTAGCTTCAGAGTTTACATAGGAAAGTAAACTTTCTTCAAGGTTTTATCGCTAATTATGCCAAGATTACAAAAGGGTTCATGTGTATTTTTTAAAAGGGCATCCCATTATGTTGGGAAAAAGAAGCTCATCTCTCTTTTGATGTGTTGAAACGTGCTTTGACGTCTACCCCTCTTCTCAGGTCTCTTGATTATGGCAAGGATTTTCTATTATATGTGGCTACTGCAGAGTCCACAATCGACATGGTCTTGGTACAAGAGGATGATGCACTCAAGGAGAACGCTATATATTATCTTAGTTGAGGCCTAGTTGGACCAGATATCAATTACCCGCATGTTGAGAAACTCACTTTGGCATTTGTTCACGCTGTCCAACGATTCCATCACTATATATTACTTTGTAAGACCAATGTTGTTTTCGTCGTCAATCCCTTTCAATATGTGTTAACACGACGTGTCATCGACATAAAAATCAGTCAGTGGATAGTTATCCTCCAAGAGTTTGACTTGGATTTCATTTCGGCGAAATATAAAAAGTCCTTGGTCTTCATAGAGTTAATCTCGAAACTGTCGGTCGAAAGTGGTGATATTTTTCCCGAAGAGTCACCAATTAACAGAGATATTTTTTTGATTGCATCGTTGGACCCCTGGTATGGAGATATACTTGTGTATATTCATAATTTGAAGTGCCCCGCTTCTTCTTCTCGTGATGAGCATCGATGAATACGACACCAAGCATGAAACTATCCCATCCTCAATGACACTTTGTATTGTTGAGGTGTAGATTGCATTCTTTAAATATGTCTTACTCACGAAGAAGAAGATCTTGTTTTGAATGACTGTCACACTGGAGCATGTGGTGGTCATCTGTCTAGGTTAGAAACATCCCAAAAGATTCTTTGTGCAGGATAATTCTGGCCCTTGTTAATCAAATATTGTGTTGAGGCGGTCAAGAAGTGTCACTCATGCTAGATCTTCTGTCGAAAGATGTGGATACATCTTGCTCCTATGTTTTCGGTCATTTTTGTCGATCCCTTCACCAAGTGGGGATTTATTTCACTACATGTCACCCATAATTTTCTAGGGGGCATCGTTATATCATCATAGCAGTAGAATACTTCACTAAGTGGGTTGAAGCTATGTGGACATTTAACAATGATGGGAAAATTGTTTCCCTTTTCATTTTCAATCAGATAGTAGCTAGATTCAGTATCTCGAAGGAGATTGTCATTGACCATGATAGTCACTTCCAGAATAAAATGATGATTGAATTAACATCAAAGATTGGGTTTAAATAGGAACATTCTTCACCCTTTTACTCGCAAGTGAATGTTCAAGTAGAAGCTGTGAATAAGTCTCTCAAGACTATTCTTCAGCTGACGATCAATTCAACCAAATCAGATTGGCATTTGATGTTATATTCAATGTTGTGGGATTATTGAACTTTTTTAAAGAATGCTACCGGTTTTTCACCTTTTCAACTTGTCTATGGGATGGAAGCAGTCTTACCCATTGAGTGTCATATCCCTTCTTTAAAGTTGGCAGTGGAACTACTACCCGACACTACGCTGCTTGAGGAATGTATTCTATATCTCAAGAAAATCGATGAGTAGCATCGTTATGTAGCCTTGGCTAATGAGGCTCATAAACAATGGGTCAAGTGTCAATATGATCGGTCCATCCACCCTCGAATTTTCTCCAAGGCGATCTTGTCCTAGTCTACGACCAAGACAAAGATCCCTTGGGGGCAGGAAATTTAAAACCCATGTGGTTCAGACCTTTCATTGTGAAAGAGGTCTTAAACAAGGGTGCTTACCGTCTAGTTGATTTCGCAGGAAATGCCTTAATGGAGCCTATAAATGGGCTCTACCTTAAGAAGTACTACTCTTAGGTCAGTCACCTGGGTGTGGCTTCTTGTATATATGTATAGTCTTTTATACATTTTTTTCTTTTTCATTTTATGGATATGTAGTTAGTTATGTCTTATTTTTCACTGTGGCAGATGTCAAGTGAATCGGAGGTTTACGTTGGGTTCACGGATGACGTTAGCCGACACACTTCGAGTCTTGCTTCCGCAGCTTGGGTGATTTTCACACCTGGGGGCCAATTTCTATCTTCTTGAGGTATTTGTCTAGGTGACGAAACCATTAATGTCGTTGAGTGCAGTGCAATGATATAATTACTATGTGATGCTTTGTCATATGGTATTTCTCACCTCCGAGTTTATTTATATTCTCAAGTTCTTGTGTCCTATTTAAATGGGGTTTACCACATTTATGATCCCACTCTTCATCGACGATTCCTTAGGGTACGTCTCTTAGAAATATATTTTGGTTATAATAATTATATTCATGTTCCTAGGAGATTTAATCATTTAATTGATACTCTAGCTAATCAAGTTTTAGATTGGCATGTTTCTCACATGTAAAAGTAAAACACACACATACACATGTAAATAAATTCGTAAAACAAGTTCCATCCATAAAATAGGAAAGATGTATATGTGTGTGTGTCCAAAAATGGTGTCATGAGTACAAAGTGGGCATGAAAGCCTCAAAAGTAGTCTATATACATCGATGGGCTTAAGCCCTCAAAAATATAGTACAAAAATTTCCCTCGGCACATAAGTAGTTCAATGGTATATAATTTCTAGGCCTATTGGCCCTGTTGTAGTGGACAACAACATTCGCAAGACACCAGAATAACTGGACCCAGGTCCAATACACCCCTACTACATCTGGTTTCATAGCTAGGGGAAGATCCTTGATCTTGGCCATAGGAACTACATGAATGAGATCAATGAAGTTCTCTCTACTCGTCATAGGATTCTATCAACATCTATAGCTGGGGGTCCTCCTGTAGTTGCTAGTCCTCCTGCTATTGTTTGTCCTACCTTTGGTCGAGGACGATGCCTAGTACTGGCAAAGTTTGTCGGTTGAACTGGTCCCACATCTGTATATAACATAGATTTAAATTATTACTCTGACACACACATAAAAAGGATATATATAAAAAATAAAAAATAAAATTAATGTGTTACCCATCTCACCGTGCTCCTCACCAAGGGGCACGGGCATGTCAGGATCTCTAAGGAAGCTTATACCTACATAGGGATAGTCGTGTATCACTAGAATCTGAAGGGACCACCAGTGCAAGAATTTATCGTCAAAGACCTCCTCGGTCCTTCCTCCACCCTGTCTAGGCATAAAAAATTCCCACCTGCACAATGTCAGGAAAGAGGCAATATGCCCCCATATTGTCTCTCTTGAGCTAAGATTGGGCACCCTATCGAAGAAAAAGGAGCATAAAATGATACCAAACCTAAAGTTATTTTTTGTACGCCTAAAACACTCTGTGAGCTATCACTTCAAGCATACTATCATGGTAGTACTCCAATCAAACACAGTAGCCTATAAAAACTAGACTGCATGGTGCATCTATGCACGAGAGGCCTGATGGAGTGTTATGGACCCCATAATTCGCTCGATCATGAACAAAATAATGTGAAGGGAGAGGTTGGTAGTATTGTGAATCGATACCTGAGAACCTACTTTCTCGGTACCATCCTCACAATACATATTGATGTATTCCTCAATGTTATATGGCCCCGAAGGAAAGGTCCTCAAGTTGATTGATTCCCCTCTTCTGGAGAGGTCGGTCAGGAAGTAAATTTCCTCTATAGTTGGGGTCATTGATTGACCTTCCAGCATAAAATCATCTACATCAAGATGCCAATCCTCCACTAGAGCATTGAGTAACCTCAAATTTTCCCTCATGAATGGACACTGGAAAAATTTCCATAAGCCACATTGTTTTAGTGTAGAGATGGACATAGGGTCCTCCTCGACCAAGATATCCATCTCCTCATGTTCCCTCTCTCTCCAGTCAACATACATCTTGTCACACACAAGTCAGAGAGGTTCTAGTCTTCACTTATTTATTTTTGAACTTCGAATAGGGTGTACACAGGTTGTCTTTAGGACAATTGCATATGTATGCGGGATGAGTATTACTATGCCTGAATACATACATAGGCTAAGTGTGGAAATCCCACGTACACGTAGTCGCGACCCTTTTTCAAGGGCTCACCCCTCCTAAATACAAAATTAAATGAAAATTAATGAGATAAAAAGAAATAGGGGTTGATTTGTACTTACTTGGTCCAAGTGTGAGGGTTTTTCGTCCACCATAGCTCCCGAAATTCACGTTTTGATCAAAAGGGTTTTTGACTTCTTTTGTTAATTACCAAATTGCAATGGTAAAAATGAGTTGTCCACCTTTATTTATAGACATTTTTGGCCCTTTTTTGCTCTAATTTGGTCCCCTTTTTCACTTTTCCTGGCTTGGTGGCTACTTGAGCTCTCTTTTGAGTTATATTTCGGTCATTATAATGGACTTGTCCTTTCGGTTTGGTAATTTTTTGAGATGGGTTACACTCTTAACGTCCCATGGTAAACACCATTTTTTAAACTTTTGCATATAGGTTACGTTTTCACTCCCAACTTTCTACATATTGTTGTGTTTTCTTCTTTGCCACAGGATCGATCCGACCAAAGTGCGGCACTGAAACTTCTATGTTTCTTTAGTAGTGTCATAATTAGGTGGTAGAGCCTACCTCTACATGAATTCCCTAGGTATATCCTTTGTTGTGTTTTGGCTTCCATGATGTTAGTTTTGACTATAGACTTGGGAGTCCTTGTTAGTCCCGCCATGATTACATATTGAAGCCTCATTCTTCTTGCTAATCATCATTCTTGGACTTACCCACGAGACTCCCTAATGAGCACGATTTTTGGTCTTTCAAGATCGCTTTAAATTTTGAAAGCAACATCCGAAGAGACTGTATTTATTAGTTTCAATCTCGTTTGGATTACTTGAGAAAATTATCCCCCATGGAGTCTTCTTTAAGCCCTTTGTAGACTCTCTAAAATTGAAAATATTCTTGAGTGATCTTGTTTCCCTTCACACTCACCAAACTCAAATTTGAAGGCACATCTGTCCAGCGATAGTTTACCCATTTTTTGGTCCGAACGACTAATTTTACGAATAAAGGTATGCTCTAGAAACTTTGGTTTGCTAAAAGAGTATTCCCATGCATAAGTTTAACCCTTTTTCATGCCCGAGGGACTAAATTTTTGAAAAAAGGAACATTATCCTTGGTTTTGATTTATCTCTTTTTCGGGCCTTGGAGATTACTTATGAAAAAGGAACCCCCCCCCTCTGAAGTCCATATTTAATCTCTTTTCAGACTCCCTAAATATGAAAAGAACATTGAGTGACCTTGTTCCTTTCACACTCGTTAAATTGGTCCAAAAAGAACATCTATTCGATATGAGTTTAACCCTTTTTCTAGCCAATAGATTATTTCAAAAAAGGTATGCCTCAAGAGACTTGTCTTTTCGGGAGATTTCTCCTCAGTTATATTTTATACTTTTTTGGGATAAGGAGACTAAACCTAGAAAATGGTTGTGAGTCCATAGTTAAGCTCTTTTCAGACAACTTAAAATTGAAATGATCAGCAAGTGATCTTGTCTCAATCACACTCGTTAAAATGGTATTGAAGAGATGTCTTTTTGGTATAAGTTTAACCCTTTTTCAAATCAACTAGACTAATTGTGAAAAAGAAACTCCCTGGAGTCTTCTTTAAGCATTTTTTTCAAACTCTCTAAACGTGAAATATCCACCTAGCTTACCTTCTCTGGGCTCATAAAAATTCACATGGAAGAAGTCTTGTTGTGTCATGCTTAATCAAATTGTGGGTCTCATATTTGCATCTTTGGCCTAATTTCGAATCCATGTTGCTCTCAACTGAACCTTTAAAGCATTCCTTATA